>JAWMAG010000025.1:4265000-4572500 GCA_037013455.1 Ceratitis rosa | reverse complement strand
AGATCTAATGCTAAGTTGCTATGTGGAGGTTAAAATTTTCTATGGAAATTTATTTAATTTTTTGAACAGCTTTCGTTTTTAAGGCAGGCCAACAGCCTTCATCTAAAATTTTTAAATTTAATAAATGAAGAGAAAACATGTGTAAGCTCAAACTCAATTATTTCTTCAGGGTCATGTTTGTAAGTAATACTTTCACCACATTGCTATTATTATTAATAATTTGTTGAGCTTGAATATGCAGTTTATTAATTACGGCATGACCTCGGGCAAGTTGTGTTGCAAAAAAGTACGGCTTATAAAAATGGTTGGCTATAAATAACTATTTTTATATATTTATGTATCTAATTTAAGCTCTTTTGTAAACTTCTTTTTTCTACCACAAGCGTGCCAGTGGATCGCGAACTCAAAGAAAGACATACACATGTGCAGATATATATTTATATATTTGGTTTTCTCCACATAACGCAAATAAAAACATATACTTATATAGGGTGTCCCAAAATTAACGTAAAATTTAAAATTTCTGATCTTTAGGTAGTATTGATAGCCCTATAAAAACAAATCGACTGCTGACAGTTTAGGTTTAGTAAAAATGAAACGTTACACGATAGAACAATATTTCAAAAAGAATGAAAGCTTGCCAGAAGGTGTGGCTATTATATGATTTCAACAAGTTGGTGCCATATGTCATGCAGCCCACGTGCTTTAAAGTAGAAGATTCAACGAAGCATCAATGAAATTCACCTAGGTTTATGCAGAATAGTCAAGCAATATTTCGACAAACGAATGTGCATGTGCATGGAAAGCTGTGGAGGCCATTTTCGTGATGTTTTATACCGCACATAGCCTATCCTATGTACTTTATCATTCAATAAAAAAATAAGAATTGAAAGACTGAAAACTGTGTTTTCTTTTTAATTCCAATCTTGCGTTAATTTTGGGACATCCTTTATTTCGTGCAATGATGAAATCAGTTGATAATTTTTTTTATTAAAAGCTTCATAAAAAAAACCATATTCAAAATATGTTTTATATTGCATAATATTTATATATTTCATTTCAAATGTTTTTTTGGGGAACTTCCAGATTGACTAATAATATGTTCTATAGTCAATAAAGGTTAAACAAAAAACTGTTTAATAAAAAAAAAAGATTTTTTAGAATTGTAGACTTTTCCAAAATTGTATTGAGTTATAAATATTCCGATCTGTCTGCTACAAAGAGACGTCTTGCTTAGCGTTGATTTTTTGTGTATTTTTTAATTAACCACAAGATATCTTGTCCACCGTTAGTTAAATTTTTTTTTTGACATTAAGCATTAGCGAATTTTTATTTTGCACTCACCTTTTTTGTATTGAAGCCAAGAAATGATAATTTTCGCACGTTATCACGTGGTCCGCTCGGTCCGCTGAAACTCATTTTGCTAACAGCAACGAAATCAAGCCACCTTTATGAATTATTTGAAGCAATAAACAACAACAAATAACTAAAAACAATAAACTAAAAGGAGCTAACAAAACACTTTTGCTTTGAGAAGGTATTATTTTTTTTCTCAAATTTTTGTTTGGTTTTCCAAGTTATGGTACAACAACAGGCTTCCAGAATTCGTCTTTGAACAATCTCGGCATTCGGGCTTTTTATATTTTCCTCAGCTAGCGCAACTGTAATGAAAAGATCGAAAATTAATTGATAAATTGTCTGGTCAATATGTATGTATGTGTGTAGTAAGTAGAAGCAATCATAGGAATATCGAAACCAGTTTTTCATGTAATATTTATTAGTTATTATCCATAAAGTGCTGACAAATATTATTATCCATTTTCATGTTCATGTTTAACTTCATTGTTTACTAAGCATTTATTGCTTATTTGCTTTCATATATGAATAAAATGAAAATGGTAATGAAGTAAAGTAAAATAAAATAAAACAAAATGCAATAAATATATAAAATAATATAAAGTTAAATATGGATATTGAAAAAGAAAATATTAAATTAAATAAATTAATATAAATTTATATATCTGCATATATGTAGTATATATGTAAGTTTTTTAATTTTTAACAACACTCAAATAAAAACAAATTGAGCTACCAAATTGTTTAGCTACCATTCTATCCAACTCCTCACGCGACTTCTCTAAGCGAAGACATTACAAATAATCACCCGAACATGCACACACACACTTGTGATGCCGCAACTTATATTTCTGCGATCATCGCTGCTGATGTAACACACATCTGTTGAGCTCATCACGAAATTGTTCACACACCAATTTATATCATAACAGATATGTATAAGCAATAATTTCATAATCATTTTGTTCAAAAAAAAAAAAAAGAAAATAAAAACGCACTTCTTTGTCTACGATTTTACGAGTATTTGTATTGCATTTTTATGCCTTTATGATTTGCCTCAATTATTCGTCTGATACATTTAAATGTGTGACAATATACTTTATGCCTTAGAAGTTTACATTCATACGTACATTTAAAAAAATTTCCATTTCTAACTAACAACATCAAATATAGAATTACGGTTATAAAATGAAAGTATTGCTATGTCATAAACAAAACATTTTTAGCGCGTTAAAAATGCTGTGGAAATGATTTTTTTACACAGAAATTAAAAACAAATTTTAACGGCGCATTCCTTAGATTAAATATGCATGAGTGATAAACTAAAATAAATATAAAATATATATAAGGGCAAATAAAATATAAAGATGAATGATTTCTGCTAATTTTCGCTTTTAAATTGGAGAGCTTATTATAGGTATGACGAGGCAGTAAATGGGTTTGGTTTATTGCTACTGAACAGTTGAAAGTTTTTAAGCGAGTTTTGATTTTAATTTTGTTAACTTCCAAAAGAACACAGATATTGAAAAAAATAAAATATTATTATATAATAGAACAATAAAGGAATTTAATTAGTTTTCTTTCCTGGGGAAGTTAGCTTGACAAATATTTTTTTATTAAAAACAAATACATTCTGCAGGTATTACTTAAAGATGAGTATTATTAATTATATTTTTGAGATATAAAAAAAAAAAACATGTTTTGGCAAAGTGTTAAGTTTTAGTGAATAACATTGTTAAAATTTTTTTTAAAAAATATTCACATTGTCAACGAAAAAACGAACTAATAATAATGAAATCCAAAAGAAACAAGAAAGGAGAGCTGCATTTATACTTTTCAGGATCACAAACAATTTTTGGTAATTAATTAAAGAGTAAATATTAATTATCATATGGGCACTAATCGGCTAAGTCGGAGATATATTATATAGTCTTTAAATTTAATTTTCAATACCAATGTACAATTTATCATATATAGCAGGTTTAATGCTTTTTAGATTACATATCTGATCAAATCGGTTGAATGAGAGTATGAATAGGAAAACCGATTTGGCTGGTTCCGCCAAATGATTAATACAGTGTAAAGATACATTAGCTTACCAAGTTTTGTTGAAATGTTTAAAAAGCTGAAGGACTAGTTTGCGTTCAAGCAGGTGGATAGGGGGGCAGACGGCATGGCTGAATCAAATTAGCACGTTATTTGATAGGCTCATCTCTTCTTATTCTGGTACTTACATACATCGGACCAGAGTTAATATACCATTTCATTTTCGTGAAAGGTATATAAATATAAAAAATTATAAGTCCATTAAAACTTTCAAAATTTAAAAAAAATCTTAACAAAATTTTTTCACAAAAAAAAAAATTATTGTTTATGCGTACAACCCTGGTGAGATGCTATAACATTCACCAACAGATGTCGCTGCTGATTTTCTGGTGTGCTTGACTCTTCGAATTTAGGGGAAGGGTCCTGTTAGCCCCGTTTCAGAAATCCTTAAAATCCGATTTTTGAGTGTATTTTGTTCTTCATTTAAGTTCTTTGTATATTTATACATAAAACAAAAAATTAAAAAATAAAATTATGAAATTCAAAAAAAAAATGTATAAGCTTTTTCATAAACAAGCTTCAACATGGATAATATTAAATATAAACTATTATTATGAACCTTTTTTGGATAGGAATGTTCTACAAAAGAATTGTTTAACAAGAAACAAAAAACAGAAAAATTCAATAAAAATATTTTCCAAACAAAATCCGCAAAAGTACAACGTAAAAGTTTCAAAATATTTATTTTAAGAAATTTTTAACAAAACTTATTGAAACTTTAACAAACTTTTTTGGTAGAATCTTTATAAAGAAAGAAATAAAAATTTAATTGTAAAACAGCTTGTGTAAAAACGTCAACATTTAAATTTTAGTTAAAAAACCACCAAAAAAAATTATTATTTTATTTTGTTTGAACACTTTAAAAATATTTATTTATAAAAAATTAGATATTTCTGAATCTTACTGTTATATAAAAGTGTTATAACAATTGTTTCCGCATTAACAAATTTCCCGCGCACATTTCGGTTTATGGTAAATGCAAATAATGAACGCAAAAGGCCTACTATAAATGGCAAACGCGATCCGTGATTATTTAGCGATGAAACCTTGGTTTTTGAGCAACTTGCACAAAACTTAGTGAGCATTCAAATTAATAAATAATCAATAACTTTGGCAATTAGTTCGAATGACTTTTACTTACTTTGCTTTGGCTAAAAGATATACGCCCACAAACGGAAATTATTTTCCAGAAGCTTTATATGTGAGCAAGCTCATATGTCCTTGTACGGGGGAATTTAATATTTTTGTTTATCACTAGATATCGATCTTTGGTTTGTAAACACAGATGTTTGTTGTTTTTGTTGCACTTATGTAGTTATTTGCTTTTAAGTCATAAAATACACACCGCAAAAATAAAAATAAAAATAAATTAATTAGTCATTCATATGCAAAGCAGCAAGGACATCGTTGCATGTATGTATGTATCAATGTATGTAATGAGCTACAAAAAAATAAACCATGTGTCGCTAACTCGCGTCCTTTGTATACATACATGACATTCGTATATTTGTAAATACGACCGGACACTTGTTTGGTTGCGAGAACAAAAAAATTTAAAGGAAATGTGCAAGCTAAAAAAACACACACACACACGTAAATTACATAACGCCGATTGTAGCGGGATACACTTGAATAGGGACAACCAACAATGCACTATACATACACGTATATAGTACTTAAATGAAATACCAAAACTCCCGTATTTGTCTCAAGTCACAGCCAATGTGTAGTACACACGAAAACACGTCCGTCCGCAAATGCACGACTCAAACAACAGACAACAAGTCGCAGCGAGCCGATCGATCGAACCGTTATATTAAACGAATGCCTACGTAGTGAACTTGTTGCCGGTGCTTTCTCACCTTTTCACTGATTTATGGGCTCGGCTGTGTTGCTGTCGGCAGCACTGCTCTTGCACTGGCAGCGACAGAGATTGTGATAACAATTGTACGCCTATCGGTCGTTATTAAGCTCTATAAGTGTTGCGTCAGCGTCAGCAGTGACGTTGCTTTTAGGACCGCACCTGTTTAGAATAAACATATCTGCTGACTGAAGCGTCGTCTCGTCTGGGCGAATGGTTTGATTTGAATTGACTATGTCAGTCGGCGCTGAAAGGCTTTAACCCTTCAGAGGAGAAGTGAGTGTGTGTGTAAAAATGGTTGCAAATTTTTTGAAATGTTCTTTTGTATGCTGCTGACTGGTCCATTAGCGCATGTCAGTTGTGTTTTGTGTTGTCGAAAGATGATTTCATAAGTAAATGACAGTGCTTGCGTAGATATTTTGTTTATTATAGAATCTCTAGGCATGTAAATAGATATAATTATACAATATTAATTGGCATGGTGACAGGCTGTATGGAAAATGGAAAGTAACACGCTTTACGCAATGCTTGAGACTAAGAAAATTGCTATAATATGGCACTAGGGTTTACAGGGAGAACAAGGACAACAAATTTGTTTTTAGTTTTAGTTTAGTTTTTTCGTGTAATTTGTTTAAATCCTATGCAGTTTTGGAAGCAAGAGAATATGTATAACATTTTTTTGAATTGCTACAACTTTTTTATAAACTATATATGTTTACAAAAAAAAAGCCACAAACAATTTAAAAAAATATAATTAATAATTAAAATGAAATTTAAACTAAAAAAGATACATCACTTTTCCTCAGTGCATTGACTACGATGCTGTGGGTTGAAAAATCCATATTTTTACTATAACTGGACTTATCAGCAATCAATTCATAACTAATATTAATGTATTCAAATTAGTGATTATTTTTATTTTTTTCAAATTTAAAGTATATTTTTATAAACGTATTGTATAAGATAATATAAATATTTTTTTAGCAATTCTTCCTAATGTTATTATCTTTCTGATGGCCAAACGATTTGATTAAACTTCAAATATATATTGTAAACATACATTTTTAAAATATGTTTTCAATTAATATATTTAATACATACACGTATGTATATTCTCCATCAACGTGCAAATCCACAAGTTGGGTGGAGTGGTTAAATTTTGGTGGTAATGACTTCATCTAATGGAAAAGAATAATAGTAAAGAAATTTCACTGTTATGATGTCAGCAACTGTCTGCTCAAGCAACTGCGCGATAATATCGCCTCACGTGATTGATTACGTTCCTAAATTGTTCCTTAAAAACAAATGTTGCATTTAATTTATATTAAATTCCTAGTGGAACTAGAAAATCGGCAGCTTTGAAGGGAAATAGAATACATATTTATAATATTACATACTTTGATACATACATATAACTGCTCTTCTTGAGATGTTTCTGAATGTACCATATATATAAGGAGCAGGTACAAAATTGTAATTTAAAAAGGAAATAAGATATGAGAATTTAATGTAAAAGAAGAAGCAAAATTAGGTGTGTTCGGCCATGCAGAATTTTGTATACCTTTCAAGAGTAAATAAAATTTATGGTATTAAATTTTAGGATTAAGTGCTAAGTTTCATGTCTAAATAAATCGATTTTAAATATGTAGTAGTCAAGTTCCGACGAGTGATCAATAAAGTATAAAAATTAATTTTGATCAATAAGTTTGGTTGAAATAAATCAAAACCTGAGAGAACTGTTTGCGTGCCAACAGACAGGCATATGGACATGACTAAATCAACTTGGTGGTGGGTTGGTGGGTCTATCTATAATAGGTATATCTTAACAACACATACAAATCAAAACTTTTAACAAAAAAATTTAAATGGTTTAAAGCACATTAAATTTGAAAATAACTAATAAATAAAAGAGTAACTCATTTTATTAAAATAAAGACCAATTTTTGAAGTCTAGAACTACCATGTCGTATTTGTATTTTTTCGAATATTAAATTCTTGATTGTACAATCGTGAAAAATATAATTTTCAAATTGATAAAAAAAAATTACACAAAAACACACTATTTGCTTCCACGGTTTATAGAATAGAGAGATATGACAACAGCAGAATCATATGTTCAATGTCGATGGTTAAATTTTGCGGTTTGCGGGAGATTTTGAAATAAGTTTTTACAATTTTATCCCTAAAACAACTTGTAATTTTGATTGCAAAAATCTAGAATTTCGGTATATAAACATAAATTGACTCTGTCTAAACTAGTTCAGTCCCTTATTGTTCCACAAATATCTTATTTTGAACGCGTATACTCGTATGACGGCCACGGTAGCAGAATGGTTAGCATTGCGTACTGCCATTCGGAAGGCTCGGGTTCAAATCCTTGTACGAACAACATTCAAAAGTTATTGAAAATTAATTTAAATAAAAAATGAGTTAAATTTTCTAATTGCGGTCGCCCCAGAGGCAGGAAATGTCAACCCCTCCGAGCTTATTTCTGACATGAAATTAAAGCTCCTCATAAAAAACCATCAGCCGCTTGGATTATTAACATAGCCAGAGCTAAAGGGTGGTTAAATTGTAAGGGCCGATGTTGAATGTGAACCACACCTAAACGCCAAGTTTTTTTCCGAATTTAATTTGACATTTCTCTATTTCAGACTTACTCAATTTGAACCATGGAGAGATACACAATCCAACAACGTGTTAAAGTTATCCAGACTTATTATGAAAATTTTCGAAGAAAATCACATTTTCACCTCAGTGGATTCGTCAATAAACGGAATTGCCGCATTTGGGCGAATGAGAATCCAAGAGTGATTGTCGAAAAACCAATGCACTCACAAAGAGTGACTGTTTGGTGCGGTTTATGGGCTGGCGGCATCATCGGGCCGTATTTTTTCCAAAATGAGGCCGGTCAGGCAGTTACTGTGAATGGTGTTCGCTATCGTGAGATAATAACGATTTTTTTATGGCCACAATTGGAAGATAGGGATGTGGACGATATGTGGTTTCAGCAGGACGGTGCCACTTGCCACACAGCTAACGAAACAATGGCTCTTTTGCGCAACAAATTCAATGGCCGTGTTATCTCACGTAATGGCGATGTCAATTGGCCCCCAAGATCATGTGATTTGACACCGTTGGACTTTTTTCTCTGGGGTTATTTGAAAGAAAAGGTGTACGTCGATAAGCCAGCAACAATTCAAGAGCTAAAGGATGAGATAATTCGGCACATTAACGGCATAGAAACTCCATTATGCCTCAGCGTCATCGAAAATTTGGACCATCGTATGGAGGTGTGCCGCCGAGGTCACGGCGCTCATTTGGCCGATATTTTGTTACATACATAATTGAGTAATACCAATATATCATAATAAAATAAAATTTCAATAATTTCCTAAATAGTTTGTGTTTTATTCAAAATCAACATCGGCCCTTGAAAATTTAACCACCCTTTACATCGTAGTAGTATTAACAAAATGAAACGGCATCGTTTCGTTAATTGAGCATCTCTCCTTGCACATTATTATGCTGAAGTTAAATATTGCAAAACTGCAAACTCGTGACTTTTCGAACACATCGTAGAAAGATATATTATATACTAGTTCCCAATTAATTATATTATTTTAACATATTTATAAATGAACCCCACCTTAATAGAGAATGAAAGTATCATAAAAAATCCGCTTGGGATCTCTCTTAAGTACTATAATAAATATATTATCATTTTGAAAATCACCAATTCCGTGTGCTTAATTAGAGCAGATAAAATTCCAATCTAACTTCAAAGTGTTTACTACAGAAAAATCATTTCCGAAGCGAGTGCCTGTTTTACCCTTTGCGTTTCGCCAAAGAAAAATTTGATTATCACACAAAGCACTTCAATTTCTAAAATAGATTATAAATTATTGACTGCCCAATTTGTAGTTGAAGTGATCGGCAAGCATGTCACTCGATTACCTTATCAGCTATTTTGCTTACTAATAGTAGTAGTTATTTTTTCCATTTTTATTATGATACTAGGTGGGGTGAAGAGTAAGGTTATAGTGCCTTTTAGTCCGTTCATATTTAGGCAAACATGCCAAATTTCCTTGCCCTTAGTTTTATGTTGACAGTTGATTGTTGTTGACGTGTTTGGCATCATCTTTAGTGTGGACAAAAACGAAAAAAGGACAAGAGCATCGCATCCATGGCTGAAATCGATGACTTTGATTGCTCCAATTGCTTCCGCATCCACCGTATTGGCTTGATTTGGCTCCCTCGGACTATTATCTCTTCCCAAACCCCAAAATATGGCTCATCAATAAAACATTTAGCTCACGCGAACCTTTTTTGCAGTAGCAGCGCATTTTGGTGGTCAAGGAGGTTACTTTTCACCCCACCTAGTAAGCTCATACTCAATGCTCGAAGCAAAATGTTAAGAAGACGCTCTATGCGGCACGTTCAACAATAAAACTAATTAATAGAGCAAAAAAGCAACAGTAAATTAAAACAAATATTTTTGGCTGTTACGCGATTTATAGTTAATAACTTTTAAGGTTTTATGTCAATTTATAATTGATGACTGTTTTTTAAGTTGGGTGCATACGATACTTTTAAATTAAGCAATATAAATTATATAAATAATTTTGGAAAAAAATGTATTTACTGTATACCAAATATTTATTTATTTGTATTTTCAGATTTCATACATTATTTACTTTTAGATTTATATCATTTTTTCTAAGTCCCGTCATTAAGTCACATGTCTGCGCTTTTTTATCTAATTCTTCAACAATTATTTGTATAAAATATTTAATTATATTATTTATGGTTAAATTTGTTATTTACTAAAAGTAACACGACAGTAGCACAAACAAAGATTTTCGTCCGTTTGTCTATATGTATGTATGCTTTTATGTGTCATATATTATTAGGTGGGGCATCAAGAAGGCACGCGTGACTCCGGAAAGACGTCAGCAGTGGTGTCAATGTTGGCGCTACCTACCAGTGATTATGGAATCGATAATTATACTAATTAAAGCAGAGATTTGAATGGTGCGTAGCTAGGGAGTCGGGTGGCTTAAAAACAAATTATAAAAATAAAAAATAAATTTTCTTCATAACTCAGAAAATGTCTGAAAGCTCGGACAAATGTACTACTTCATATGTCGTTAAAAACCTACCTATATTTGTACATATAACAAAATAATTATTATACAGAAATAAAAATCTCAAAAAAAAACAAATTTGGCAAAATTATCAATTTCATAAAATCATTTTTATGACATTTGGCTTTTATAGCATGCCATAATTTTGTTTGCAAATTTTATTTACCAATAAATTTTTTGATTCAAAAGGTGTAAATTGTTTTGTTTTTCACTAAATCTTCCATAGAGCTAAGTGAACGCCCACGAAATTAAATTTTGTCTGCAGTTAACGGTAATGCAGGTTGATGGCGAGTTCTGTGCCGGCATGTGATCTACTGATTGAAAGCAATCATAGCGGAGCAATAAAAGTATTTACGTAAAACAGAAAAGTCAAGATTTAGATTTTCAAAAAAAAAAAATAAGAATTCTTAATATCTATATACATACTATATGTATAAGATTATTCGTCCTGAATGTCTGACGGGTCAATGCACTGCCTAAACTAGTATTTAATACTAAAATATATTAAAATTGTACTGAACAAGTTCCAATCTGTCTCGTAAAAGTTATTATTCTCATTTGGATTTTATAATACTTTCAAAATGACACCAAATTATTTTAGTGGTATTCCCAAACCTATCCATAACTGCACAAGGAGTAGTCCAAAATTAGTCCCACTCTAACTCTGAAATAATCTCGGCGTGATATCGTGTGGTTCCTAAATAATTTTGAGCTAGTCCGATACTTTACTGATCATACTGGGGTGAAAATGTTTCCAACCTGTTATGCCACTCTATTCAGAGCTAGTTCCGAACAAGATCTGAATTGTCTGCGAATACTCTAAATTTCACTTGAGTCTCCAAGCTGTGCTAAAAAAATCCTAAACCAATTCCAAACTGATAAAAAGTAGTATGCAAAAGCTCTGAGTTATTGCCCCAGGAAATGTGTAATAGTCCTAAAACATTACTAATAGTTTTGAATTAGTATTGCAGTAGTCTTTGTTTTTAGAAAGACCCTGAACTAGTATAATACTATTTTCGGATTAGTCACTAGTTCGTACTATTGATGTGTGTTAACTTAGTCCACTTGTCTTTAGTGGAAATGAAAATATAACTGCCAAAATTTATCTCAAAATAGTTCCGATCTCGTCTCGAATTGACTTAAACAAATTAAGTAGCTACCAATAAAATAAATCAATAGAACTAAAAAAAGTTGGATGGGGCTATAAGATAAAGATTTCCGATTAGGGCGATTTTCGGTAAATTATACCAAGTTTTTGACTGCGAAGCTTTTTCATTTTAATTTCAATTCATTTGCTTTTTTTGACGAAGTTTTGACTAAATCGGTTCATGGGAGCTATATGTTATAGTAAGGCTGTATCTTAACGATAAATTATACGTTAATCGAAAAATTTCTATTGTTGAAACATTTGGAAATATTAACGTCAAATAACCTTATTTTCGTTTTTACCCGAAACGAAAAGCTTTCGTTAATGTTGAATCGTTAACAGATAATGTTAAACGTTAAAATTGAAGTGTGCTGTTAATATCAAGCAAGCAGCCAATTTAAAATGAACCTTAACGATGACTTTGTGCGGTTTCAACTTTAACAATTTCATTTCGTTCTAATAACATGACCCCGAAAAGAAAAGAATTCTTTTCGTTTAGTTGATTTTTCTTGTTAGCGAAGCGAATGTTTATTGTGTGTGTTATAGTCATCCAAATTAGCTTATTTTCAGTACCAATTCTTTTTAAAAATTCAATTTTTCTTTTGGAACCTTCACTCTTGCATTGTTTGTGTTCTAATTTCAACTCTGATTCCAGCACATTTGGTATCTCTGGCTCGGTCTTTCTTGTTAAGAAAACAATTTTTTCGAGCCTATAAAAGGGCCTTATATACACTTCAATTGAGCTACTTAATTAAAATGAGCCACTGAATTTTAGTTCTGTAGCTGAACTTTTTTAGTTTACGACACTTAATAAACTCCTGTTCCTCGTGACTCAATACTAATGTAAACAAATAATAAGGTTCGGCACATCAGGCGGACTGCTGCCCTCGGGGAAGACGACAGGTGGGAAACCTTTGGGAATGATTCGGACAAATAAACGGTCAATCAATCGGTAAAAATGTAAATGTGAAAAAAAATTACTCGAAATGAAATCGTTTCCTTTTCGTTTCAGACGGCCGGATAAATCAAAACAGGTCATCATTCTGAACGTATTGGTATAAATTTTGACCGTAAACCATTTCATAAACATGGAAAACATAAAACCAATAGTTTTTTTTTATGTATGTATGTTCACTCAAACAGTGAAATGCCGCTTATTTTTAATAGTTTTCCGCAGACGATTGTTAATATTTGTTCTCGTTTCGCTCACACACAAAAATTTATATTAAGATAGACATCCCGACGCAGTGTTAATACACGAAACCTGTTTTTCAAAGCTAAATGCATTTATTCCGCCAGAATAGGGAGACGGACAAAACGTAAAAGTGTGTCATATGTGAGTAACCGGATTCGATTCGGTACAATGCGTACACTGCAGAAGAAGAGAGAACAATAAAGTAAGAGAAAAAGAGATAGCGAAGTGTGGTTGTCGTCTATGTGGCACAACTGTGTTGCACATTTTATTGCCAGTAAACGACAAGAGCGTGTGTTTGTTAGTGCATGAGCGACCAACAGACTGGTCAATTGCAGGCAGACAGCATTAGCGTTTTCAAGTTCAATGTCGATGCATTTATTTTTTCTTCCCTTTTCCTTTTTCTTTTTTTCTTTGCTAAGAACGAGTTTTGGTAGACGCGTAAAATTTTTAAAATTTGATACAAATTTACATTTTTATACATAAATTTACATATTTATATAAGTGTATATTTGCGCAAATGTGTAAGGAAGGTATTTTTTGTCTCGCTGAAGCAAACTACACTTGTGGTATTCCATTTTTATTTTTATTATCTTAGAGAATGTGGCTAAAAATATTATTTTATTCATTTTGATCGCGTACATAATTAGCTGGAATAAATATTGAAGTTCTTCACTTGATTTATTCATACCGTCAGCAATTGTTATGCTATATCATCGTGGTGGGAGCTGTTGTCAAGTGATTAAGGAATACCAGTTTGCGTATTGGAATTAAGCGTGAGATTAATAGAGAATTGAACATTTCTCAGAAGCCTAGATTTTTGAACAAACAAAGATACTTAAACGTCACATTATATATAATTGGCCCTTTGTGACCGCTGAAGGAATTGTCGTCAGTTTATACTAAGCCGCAGTCGGAAAATAAAACTCAATTTTTTATTTTAATTAATTTTCTAAAAATTTTAGATGTTGGTCGTACCAGGTTATATAACTTGGCTTTCCGAAAGGCAGTACGCAATGCTAACCGCTAGGCTACCACGGCCGCCAACGTTTTTTTATAATACATACAAAAAGCGTTATCAACTCAAAGTTTTAAGTTGTGCATAATTATTATAGTTTTTATAATTTATTTCATTTTGTTTTATTTTATTTTATTTATTTTATAATGTTCTCTACTTTTATTTCATTTTTCATTTTATTAAGTGTAATTTGAATTTATTATTATTTTATTTTATTTTTTTATTTTATTTTATTTTATTTTATTTTATTTTATTTTATTTTATTTTATTTTATTTTATTCTTTTTTATTTTATTTTATTTTATTTATTTTATTTTATTTTATTTTATTTTATTTTATTTTATTTTATTTTATTTTATTTTATTTTATTTTATTTTATTTTATTTTATTTTACTTTATATTTTTTTATTTTATGTTAGTTTATTTTATTTTACTTTATGTTATTTTATTTGTTTTGTTTTATTATATTTTTTTAATTTTAATTTGCAAAAAATTATCTTAATCCAAAACTTTGTGTTTTCCACTTTTCCCTTTTCTCTCCATATCCATGATCAAGTGATACATATTTTTAAATTTGGGTTGAGAAAAGTTTTCTTCATATTTGAAAAATTTAGAACTCCAGAATTTAGTAGCGTTTAAATATAAACTGTCAACAACTTTCTTTGAACAGACCTCGTTTTAATAAAATGTGTTGTAAATAAAATTTTCAAAAGTGGGTTTAAAACAGGCGCACCCTAATATCTTAGTTTTAAATGTATTCACATTAAAAATGAGCGCATGATGCACTTTAATTTAAATTCCTGCATATTTGTTTAGTACGACCAGACAGCAAAGTAATTAAGTTTAAGAAGAACAAAAATTTTATGTCAATATTAATTCCTTATGATAAAGTGCAATACCAAATACTCAACTATATGGTACACATACGAATGCATGCTTAAATTTAGATTTAAATTTCATTAGATCACATACATAAACCCATTATTTATATTTTACTGATTCGTTCTAGTACGACAAATTTTGAATTCAGCAAAACTAAGGAAATTAAGTTGAGGAAATAATGAAATTTCTTGAATAGACTTCAAGAAAATAAACACTTTCGCTGTGTAAAAATGCGTTGGAAAATATCTTTCACAACTTTTAGAATAGATACCCACTGAAACGGTTATTATGTCAGTTTTTATACAAAACACGAATGTGTAATAAGTATAAGATTAATTCCTGAAAATGTTATTTCAAGGTCATGTAAATATAGGTTGGTTGAAAAGTTTCTGCGCTACCAGCAGAGAAAGTTTATGTACAATTGTTAAAAGTGTATAAAAAGTCCTCAACTTCACAGCGCAACGTTAAATTTTCGGCTGGTGAATTTAAACGTGGTCGTACTAGGCTTGAAGACGATCAACGCGAAAGACGACCAAAAACCGCAACCACACCAGAAATCATTGAACAAGTTCATAATATTGTTAATGAAGATCTTAGTTTGATTAAACGTAAAATTGGCATCTCAGAAAAATGAGTGCTTCATATTTTACATGGAGAATTACATATGAAAAAGCTGTTTGGTAAGTTAGTTAATTCAACAAAAACCGGATCGAAAAAAAATCTCAGCATAATTTTGAGTGTTTTCTTGCATCGTTTTATAACTATGGATGAGACTTAGATATATCACCATGATCCTAAATTGAAACAAGAACGTTTACAGTGGACTGAGGCTAGTTGTTCAGCTCCAAAGCAGGTGAAGTCACAACCATTAGCAAAGAAGGTTATGACATCAGTTTTTTGGGATGCATAAGGAATTTTGTTGATTGATCATCTGCAGAAAGGTAAAACAATCAACTCTGAATATTATTGTAGCCTTTTGTATCAGCTGTTTGCAGCACACAAAAATAATATTTTATCAATGCACCTGCTCACAAAAGTGTTTTAACAATGACAAAATTCTGCGAATTGAAGTACAAATTGGGGGGTGGGAAGCGTTTTTCTTTGGATGAAAAAGCTATTACAGCCATAGACGGGTATTGAGCAGAGGTTCCGGAAAGTCATTGTAGGAATAGCATAAAATTATTGGAGGATCATTGGAATAAGTGTTCTGAAGTTAAGGGAGATTATAGTGAATATTATATTGAATAAAAAAATATATTTCGTACCAAGGAGAGTATTTTTTCATTTCGCGAGCAGAAACTTTTCAACTTTACTTTAAACAACTTTCATTAAACACAAAATAACATATTAAATTAATAAACGAAGGGACAAATTAATAAGACAGCAATTTTTTTGTTGCAACTATATATGTGCATATACTTACAGCTTAAATGTGTCAATTTGAAAAAATAAACATTTCGTAAATATTTACGAAATTTAACAGTGGGTTTTATCAAATAATAAAATATGAAATGTCAATAATAAAATCCAATAAATAAAAGATAATAATAATTCAACCCAACTAAATAATTGAGTGTTTTTACATGAAAGCAAAAGGACAGGTAAGATAAGCGATTTGAAGTATTACTGGTGAATCGATAAATTATTTGATATTATTTTTTTTTTCAATTTTTATTTTATGTCAAATTATTTTAATTAACTTAAGTTTTTAAATTTAATTTTGTACTATTTTGCATCATTCTACTTTATTTTAACCCTCTTCAGTTTATTTATAATTTCTAGCTTATTATATATTATTTTATTTCACTTTTTATCTTATTTAATATTATTCTAAGAGAGTTTATTTATTTTTTATTTATGAATTTAATATTAATTAATTAACATTTTTTCTCTTTCTCCCTTTTTTTATTTCATTTTTTAATTCATTTTGTTTAACATATTTTTATTTTACTTAACTCACTTTTATTTATTTTATTTTTTCTTTATTTTGTTTTTTTTTTTTTATTTTATTTTATTTTATATTATACTAGTGTTTGCTTACGATTTTGTCCGCATGGAATATTAAGATAGTTCTTATAAGATTTATTAGGTTTATTAATTTTATTACTTTGAAGTAGATCAAATGATGAGCACAAACTTCCCTCTTCCCCATGTTACCATCTCAATTTAAGCTAAGAGTTACCAGTGTACAATGTTTAACGTAAATCAAACGATTTACAAATAAACTCGATTTTTTCAAATACCTCCGACCTAGATCTACTTCACGGAAAATCCTTTCTTGTCGGGTGCATACGTCATACGTCATACGCCAAACATACCCTCTAAGTTGTATATCTTTATAACTAATGGTGTAGGTAGGACAAAGATTTTTATATTGCTGTTCTTATGCTATAGTAGACCTCATTCAATTCTTTACATTCTTTAATTAATTCAAATTTTTTTACATGATAATTTTATTTTAAAATATTTTCATTTATATTATTGTATAAAATTGTACTTATTTTATTTTCCCTTTTTATATTTGAATTTGCTTTTTAAATTTTTTTATTCAATTTATTATTTTTATTTTATTTTACTTAACCATTTTACATTTATTTCATTTAATTATATTATTTTTAATTTGTAGTGTTTTGTATCTTTTTATTTAAGTTATTTTTATTTCATTTTGTTTTTATTTGCTTTATTTAATTTGTTTGATTTTACTTAGCTTTATTTTATATTTTCTAAGTAATAAAATTGTACTTTATTATATTTTTACTTTATATTTCTTAATGTTATTCAATTCTTTTATTTTGCAATAGTTTATTTTATTTTAATTAGGTTTAATTTAGATTGTTTTATTTTCTTTGTAGAAACTGATTTCCTTAATTTATTATTTTTTTGTGCTTTTAAGGAAATGCTTTTTATTAAAAAACTTGATCTGGAATTGAGAAAATAGTATAAGATTAAATTGATGTAGTTTTGAGTTATTTTTATATATTTTTTCATTTACACTTTTTTTAAGAAACCAACTTAGTTCTTATAATTCTTTTTATTAAGCTTTAATCAGAAAAAGTTATAATTTGTTTTTATCTTGTAATTATATTGCTTAAAATTTGAAGTGGATTATTTAAATCCTTTTGTGTGACTAGAAAGGTCAATACTCTTTGGGCGGTTGTGTTTCTTTAAATCGTCATTATTTCTAATTATTGATTTCGAAACATTAAATTTCAAACACATGCAAAACAAAAACAATTTATCAGCTGTACAATTATGTAATGATAGTAGAAGTTTCTTAATTATTATTTACTTTTATTAGAGTTTGAAGAACCTGATAAGAGTGCCGATGAGGTTGATGTAATAAGGAGGACAGTAATATATAAGATATGTAGAGGAAATCAAATTTGTAATAAGTTGACGGCCTAGAAGGAGTAGGTAGTTCGATTGAATATATTTATATACCTATACGTATGCATGTACCTGGTGTATGTGCGTATACAACATACAACATATCTAAGTATTGCACTTTCAATATCACAAAGGTATGTCGTCGCTCTTGTAAATATGTAGGTTTGTAAATGTTTTGTACTTATTAATATATATATACGCAAATGTGTGTGTAAATAAATTTGAAAACTCATGAAATTCATTAGAAATTACTTTCGAATTTTATTAATACCTGCATTACAACAAAAATATATTCATACCTAGTGTACAATGTAGATAATTGCATATTTGGTATAAGTACAGTGCATTTTTTGCATTCATCAAACTTAACTAACTTGTGACATGTTTCTAATTTTTTGTAAACAATAATCAAAAAATAAATAAGCAAAAACAAAATAAGTTGAAATCACATGATATGCATACACCTTTACAAATCTATATTTATGCACTGTTATTGTTTTTTTTTCTTTCTTCATCACAACTGTTAAAAGTCATTAAACGGCGTCACCGGTTCTCCTTTTAAACCGAAAACCGCTTTATTAAGTATTTGTACTGTTGGTTGTACACACAAATATACATACGAGTACTTATATAGATTTTGAGACATTCTGAACAGATTTTGATTTAAATATGGTTAAAACACTTGTTCCAAAACAACTGTCGCGTTTGTTGTTGCTCACAGTAGCTGCTACTTCCGCCGCACGTGATACTTTCTCACCTCGTTTGCTTTTTTAAGAAATTGGGTTTGCACATTTTCTTTCTTGCGTTCGCTTTTGTCGAATTTATGTATTTCATTTGTGTCATTTTATCTGTTTTTACGAATTTATGTATTTTCTGTTTGGAGAGGTGTTTTTAAAATTAAACAAAAGTTCATTCGTAAGATAATATAAAACTATTTTAAAAACACATATTTTATTTTATTTCATTTTTTTAGTCTTTTTCTATTATCTATTTTTTTTTAAATGTAAATAGTTTTAAATTATTTAAATTTATTTATACTTCATTTTAATTAATTGATGCCTACCCCATCCTATTCTGTTATATTATATTATATTTTATTTTATATTTTTTTTAATGTTTTATTTTTTATTTTATTTATTTTTTCTTTTGATTCCTTTTATTTTATTTTTTTTTTGTTTTATATTATTTGTTTTATGTTATTTTATTTTGTTTTGTTTTGTTTTATTTCATTTTATTTTGTTTAGTTTTATTTCATTTTATTTTAGATATTTTATATTAATTTTATATTATTTAATTTCATTTAAATTTGTTTTATTTTATTATCCTTCTTTACTTGAATATTTTTAATATAATTTATTTAAATTTAATTTAATTTAAGTTTATTTAATTTAGGTTAAAATATATACATAAATAGAACATATGCATTGCGCATGCCATATTTTAGGAATATATTTATTTATATATTTTAATTGCTGCGTATTCCATATTATTTATAAACAACAGCTATGTACATATATATAACAGTTGACAAAAGCGCTATTAGTTCGTCATTGCCTGTGTTTTTTTACAATTTATCACAATTTTACTCATTCATTAATCAGCTTTCAATTATTGATTTGTTCGACGTGGTTATCATCAATTAATTTCAATTAAATATTTTCTTGTTGAATTCAGTCTACTCTACCCCTCAACAAACTGACTAACTTGTCGTTAGTTTAAAGTGATCCGCCGGAAAATCTGTATCTCTAAGGAAAATAGCCGTTCACATTCACATGGGTACCAATCAGCTTTTTGAGACCAATCAAATTAATGTTATTAACACTTATGTAACCCGATGGTAATTAGAACTGTGAAGTATTATGAAATTGTTTTTCTCTTTTTCTCTGAAAAAAACCTTGCATACTTGGTGAACTTAGAATCATTGAATTGAAGAATTCATTATTTTATTTAGTTGCGAAAGCATTAGCTGTTTTTACACATTAGTTGTTTCACCATAATCGAATGTGTGTGAACACTAAATTTAGGAAAAATTAATTTTTGGCTAGTTAGCTGATTTGAACATTATAGTAATATAATAACAGCCGTAAACCGTATAAAACGTTATTAAACTTTGTTAACAATTTTATTTTAGGTCTTTTAGTTATTATTATTTTTTATATATTTTAAAAACTCTTTTAACTTTTTTGGTGGATTGTCGTAAATCCTAGTAAATACTAAACAGTCTGACGAATATTAGCCTTAAATTTCAATAATGTGCTATTTTTTCTTACGGGGCATGTGTGTATGTACGTTTCAGCAGGTTTTACGCATTATGATTACATATGTATATACGTATGTATTTGTAACAAATATATCAACAAATGTGCGAGTACAATTGCTTGACCGATGTTGTCACTTTATCGCTGATGTCTGCTCTTGCTGTTGTTGTTGTTGTTGCTGCTGTTTGCGTTAGCGTTTTGCGTATGCGCATTTCAATTGAAAACGAAATTGAAATACACTTCAATAATGGAAATAGGGAAAAATAAGCTTTATTTTTTACTACACACTTTGCGTATTAGGAGCGTAAATACCGAAGCACATATATACATATGTACCTATGTATGAAAGTATGTATGTTTATACTCTTGTGTTGTAAAAAATCCGATTCTTATGCAAACACAATTTTTCAAGTAATTTAGTTGTATTTATAAACATTTGACGTTTTTTCCTTTCCTTTTATTAGAGTTTTTTACTTTTCTTTTTCAACTTATCAATTTTTGTAAAATTTTCTGTCATGTGTGCACGCCCACAAGGTCACGTTTTGTATATTACAGTTATGTTGTTTTGTTTTATTTGCTTAAAAAAAAAAAATTTAATTTTCAATGTTTTTTATGACAATATACCAACGACAAAAAATTTATCGCTTTCAGCTAAAAGCACTTACAGCTGCCAGCAGTCGTTAAGTTCATTAGCGAGTAGAAAACACTTTGGTTTATTTCAAAACAAATTGTGCAACTTTTAGTAGTTAATTTCATTGTAATGATTTATGATGCTCTACAAGCTGGTAGGAAAATATAGGTATAAATGAAATAGTAGATATATTTCATGGTGTGCATGAATTCGTAGTGAAAGGGATAATGTCAAATAGAGAAATAAAAAAGAGAAATTTTTGGCGGAGAAGGAGTAAAAGCTAGAAATGATAACAAATAGCTGGAGAGTGTTTTAGCCATGATATACATATGTATGTATGTATGTATGGATATGTTGCACGGGTTCATAACAAGCATTATTCTTACCATAAAATAAGAGCATAAGTTGTTTCGGGAGTATTTAAAAATAAACAGATAACAACAACTTGGCCATCGCTTAGTATGAAAACATAATATGTATTGCTTGGACTTAAAAATAAGTTTCATGCCAACATGCCTATTCTCACTGTTGCCAGTGAAGTAAATTTTCTTACTTTTTAAGACCCGAAAATGAATTTGGTATTCTAGCGCACAGGTTACATTGTTTGAAAAAACTTTGGCAGCACTACTTTTTTCGACCATGTCAACTTACATTTGCCAGGTGGTAAAATAAAAAGAAGAATACAATTATATTTGCATTTCCTTTGTTGTTGGGAAGCAAATTTTCTCGACTTTCACTTTGACAATCAATTTTAAAATATAGTGCAGTGATCGCGAAACAGAAGGTTGGCTCACAGCAGTTAGACAATTGCTTCCAACGTATTTCTGATACGACCCGTAGGAAAGGAATATATTGTTGGGAGAAACCTCAAATAAATAATATATAAGAATGTCTTATTATATAATTATTTATGTGAAAATGAACATCTAGTCACTTGTCATAAGGTGTTTTGTTCAGGAGAAAATGCTGAAGGAAAACACTATCTTCCAAATTAAAAGAATATTTCTTTTCTTGCAAATTTCTTAACATGCGGACTTCTTGCTTCATCTTCAATGAATTCCAGACGTGAAATATGCCTGTAAATTTTGATTTTTTATTTTCTCTGAAATTTACAACACAAAATCAAACAGCAGATTGTTTATTAACTCCTATTTCGCGGGTAACAAAACTTACAGGGTGACAGTGAACTCAGAATACGAAATAGTTACAAAATTTACTGAGTGGTACATTTCAATACCAAAGTAAATTTTATTACCTCAGTAGAGTAGGCCTGTAAATAATGTTTTTTAATTAAAACTGTTGCACGGGACAAGCAACCTTTCAATGAAACAGTCAGAAGTTTACTTTGTATATTCACTTAAAATAGCTTAGATTTTAGTGTTAGTCTGAATTAATCACCGTTGCATGAAACATTTTTTCAAATTTTTCGGAAAAGCCGCTCAGAATAAATTTTAAGTCTGTCCATTTGTTAAAAAAACATCAAGACGCATACTACAAATTGAAGGAGGAGCTCGACCGAAAATCGCTTCAGCAGTTATAAGGCACTAATATATGTATGTTTATAATTTACGCTACGATACTCAGAATATAATTCAAAGAAGGTTTTCGTTCCGAGGATTTCGATAATCCCAAGCGGCATGCCGTTTATGCGCAAACAACTTTAATTTTTGCTGCAATCACCATGAAGATAAAATACCACAGGTCCAAACCTAATAATAACTAAACAATTTATTTCCTAGAGTATTGTTATCGCTGATTTGAGGAGCTCTTTTACAAGTTCGTTACACTGTATGCAAATGTGTGAATTCTCTCATAAGAACACATTTTTTTTGCAGAAAAGCCAATAAACAAAAGTTATAAATAAGTGACTGAAAGTGATTTCAAGAATTATTTCTCCACGTCAATAAAATATTTATTACACTTGCTGTTACATACGCGAGTATGTAATTTCTAGAGGAAATAATACTTGAGATAAGGAATGATGATTGGGAAATGAAGGATTGACTCAAGATCTTAGTTTTCATATTCATGAGTAGCTACAGTGTGGTCAATTGTTTGGTGTTAATAAAAAACATAAAAATAAGCTACAAAAATATATTTAAATATTAAAAATATTTTGATATAAAAAGAAATATAAAAAATTACATAAATGGAAATAAATAAAAAAGTCATTCAGAAATCAAACATTTGCCAATCAAAGAAACACAGTCGTAAGTATGTTACATTTTTGATTGAGTAGTAATATTTTTCTCAACACTGTCCGTGGAATATTTTTTTCCAAGATCAATATACATGTGTGAGTACAGTTAGCGTAATGCTTGAACCACCCCTCATTATTGTTAAAATAAACACTAACAACAAAGAACTATACTATTTCTTATATCAAAAACAACAATAACAGCATAAGCAAAGAAAAATGTGCTAAGTTTGCAGATTGTAGACTTACCAACAAAGATATTCATATATACTTATGTAATAGCGTTTATATCTAAATAACAATGTATTGACCGTGCTGTGAAGAGCGATTATTATTTTGTAGCGAATTTTTTAAAATGTAGAAATAATAATTATTATTGATTTATATTTATTATGCTTAATAATTGCAAATAATCTTTAAGAATAATATGTTTCTCTTAAATTTTTAAAGAGTTTTCAGTTAAAGTAAGTTGTTTTTTTTTATATATTAACTATTAAATACAACCCTAACGTCTGCATTTTCTCTGTATTTGATATAAGTATGTGTGTATTTAACGTAATTACAATAGATAAGTGTCAGAAAAATAGCGTTTACCCAAGTTTATTAACGAAAATGACTCACGTGCCAACGGCCAACAATTATTTGTATGAATAGACAACAGCAACAACAACAGTAGAATGTACAATAATATAGTGACTGAAAAAACGAGTGCGTGATAAAGTCTGCATTTGTTTATATACTTGAACATTTGTATTTCCCATAAATGAAGCGCAAATTTATTTATCTATTCTTTTTTTTAACTTGTGTCAGCTCTTATTACTTCTGAAGCATTGTATAGAATTTTTTAAGCAAAAGTGTGAATTCTTATGAAAAATCGCAAAACAGCCTTATGTTGTATAGGCGTGAATGTGATATTCTTTGCCAGTGTCAATATACACAAATACATTATTGGGGAAATAAACGCAGAGCTTAAGTGAATTTTTTAGTTTAAATTTTTTTTAATTTCCTGGAAAGCCCAAAAAAAAACATGATTTAGCCAAAAAATTGTTCGTTCTTGTATAAAAGTAAATTTAAATAAAAATAATAAAAGCAAATTTTAATTTTGAACGTTTTTGGATCGTCCAAAAAAGATACTCATAAAAAATTACAAAAAAAAAAAAAAATAGTAGACTCAAGAAGTTCAAAACAAAAGCTCTAAAAATACTTTACTTTCTTATCAACATTTTAAATTCAAAAGCTTTTGAAGTTCGAACTAGGCAGGTAACACTGTATTTGTATTTCAATGTAAATTTCTGTTATTTTTATACCCTCTATTTAATTTTATGCACACATGTTTTGTATTTCAGGCGCTTGCTGAATAGTAGCAAGCAGCACGGGCGACGCAGGGGCGTTAATAGAGTTCGAAAAACGCAATGTGACACGGCTGAATAAGCACGCAACGAGAAGCAAAGCAAAAGCTTGTTGCATAGGTTGGCGTTGAAGAGTATATAAAAAAAAAACAAATTTGTGTAGTTTGTAACAAAACACTATTTCATTAAAAAATATAAATTTCAATGGAATTTAATTTTAAAGAAAATTACTTACGAAAAGTTAAACTGCATGTTTATAAACACATATTAAATTGAATATGCATATATTACTGCAATTAAATAAAACGTTTTTGGTTAATTGATTTTTGAGGAAATTTTATTTTTATGATTTTTTTTACATTTTTTGCAATTTTCTACTTTTTTGTTTTTATTTTATTTTTTATTATTTAATTTGTTTCACACATGTTCAATCGATTGCGTGGCAACTGATTTTCCTTGGCATTAAAAGCTTTTTTTACAATTTTTAATGTAATTTAATTTAAAACGTAGTAACTATTGTATATGTACAAGTATATAGATACATATATAAATTTGTTAAACGCGTTATGCTTGACCATGGATTTTCCATCGATTTCATCAGCGCATTTCACTTTCATAAAATTTAAAATTGTTTTCATACCAAACACATACATATACATTTATATATATATGTATATTTTTATTAGCACAAACCAATATCAGTTTTTCAACGTCATCGTCATTAATTCATGCAAACTTAGTTGCAGAATGTTTTTACGCCGAAATACAATACATACGTGTATAGGCGATATTCATAAGAAGAAATAATAAATAACAGATAAACGTAACGGAAATAATGATGAAAACAAAAGCAAAGTGCTCGAAAATAAAAGAGTAAAATAAAATATAAAAATATACAAAATAAAAGTAAACAAAAGTGGTAAAATATGACGAAAATCGCGTGGTAACTAAGCAACCCGCCAAACCGCAAGAGTCGGTTGGTCGATCGGGCGCATAATGCGAGCGGCCGACCGGTCATTGAAGAGTTTGCTGAGGCATAGTCTATGCAGAATAATGTATGAAAATTTGTATATTAGGATGATTCAACTATTTTTGGATTAAAAAAAATAACAAGCATAATAACAAAATTGATGTATATATATAAATTTCAATTCTTTGACACTTGCCGTACAAAGATAAACCAGATATATGGTAATGGCATGTCTAGTTATATTGTCATCATATTATTTTAGAAAATGTATATTATTCCCGTTTGAGAAACTTAAAAAACTTAAAATTGATAGTATTTAAAATATATATTTTTGAACTAAAATTAATAAAATTTTGGAAATTTTAAATTTAAGAAATAATAATATTTTTTTTTCAATATTAATAGATTCTGGATACTAATAATTTTAAAAGTTTTGCGATGTTTTTTCATCAAATTTTAAAAATCAAATTTTTCCTCAAATTTAGTTATGAAATAAAAGTTTTTAAAATTTTTCTAAAAATATTAATATTTTATAACTTTTTGCCTGCGAACGAACCTTTACAAGATGTTTAATAAACTTTTTTAGCTATGTATGGTATATTTAGAATTTTCATTAACCAATTAATTTTTTCCTTTAATCAATCTAGAAAAGCGCCCGAACAATTAATTCGGCTGAAAATAATTGCATAAATATCCGAAGTAAATGCAATAAAAAAAGATAAAAAAGAATATTTCTGTATTGTATTGTATTAGACATTATTAATAAGAAACCTTATTATTACTTTATTTGATCAGTTGAAAATTTAAATTAATTACATATCACTATTTTTTTACAAAAAAAAGAGTGTTATTTTAATTAAAAAAGTTTTGAACTAATTTTCATTTAAAAATCTTTAATTATAGAACAAAAAAATATAAAATATTGTTTGTCTTTTTTTGATCAGTACCCAAAAAAAAATTTGCAAACAATCGCAGCTATTGATGAAACACCCTAATATTTGACACCACACAACGAGTTACATATCAGCACCAGTTTGTAGGTTCTGAAATATTAACTTTAGTATATAAATTTCCATATTAAGCATCAAATTGCTTACTTTCTCACAAAAAACTTTTAGATGACAAATGTATAAATAAATAGTCTGATGTGGGTAAACATTAAAGTGCACAAATCATCAACTGAGCCGTTTTACTAGAAACAAGAAAGAAAGAAATTTTGTAATTGTAATTTTTGTATACTTTCGAGTACAAAGGAAAATGTGTTCACAATTTCAGTATTTGCTTTTCAATTTCTTTAAGGTAGAAAGTTCGTTGTAATTTTGCTTTGAAGGCTGGAAAATTTTTAATGCTTCTTCTTGTTCACTTTAACATACCATTTGCAACTAACAAACACACATACGCACAAACATTTGTATTCACATTTACTAGGTCATTCACATTTTAGATGGATAATTCTTTTTGCGCATTCCTCCACATGCAGCTTTGTCTGTCGTGCGGCGCAGAGTTGGCCATTACCTACTTAAGACAATAACAACGAAAGACAACAAAATGTTGCTAGCACTACGACTTTTAGTCACACTGTAAACCAATCATTTGTCGGTTAATCATATATACAATCATTGCAGTTACAGCTTATTTGAATCGACAGTCGCGTAATTGAAGTATTACATTACGTTAATGCATAAATGACCAAAACAAGAGGGAAAAACAAATAAATAAATAAATAAAATTAAAAAAGAAACAAAAAGAACCATTCAATCATAAAACAGACATTTCACTTATTGGCCGGCATTTTTATGAGCTTATCGCTACACTACGTATACCAGTGTATACCATATATTCACATTCCTACAAATGTTATTATTATTTATGTAGTATATTTGTGCAAGTAAGACTTAATATTTTGCAAAGAATTTCCAATTTATGAAACACTGTTGTCAACAAAGCGACCAATTGTCGAAATATCGCCACGTTTCGGTGCTAAGCTGGAAACACAGTCACATAGGTATATACACTCACATTCAAATAAATATATACGTACTTAAATTCTTTACTCGAAGAATGCCCGATTTCTTTAGGGTGAATTGGAGTTTTTTTCTCTTTTTTGTTATATTCACGTTATACCGATTAATCGTTTCGTTACGGATATACACATAGATAATTGTTGCTTTTGTAGCTGATAATTTAGCGTCGCGTTACTTGAACTTGTTGCCGCTTACACGTTTCTCACATCAATGATTTACTGTTGATTTTCGTAGCACGTTTTAAACGAAAAGCAAATACATACAATTCAAAAAACGACAAACATGTACATATATACACACATATTGCCACTCACTTCGACAAACGGACAGATTGAATAGCGCGCACTCATTTTATTTACTTGCTCACTTCGGGGCTACTCCTTGGATATACAATCAGCAGAGTCGGTCTGATTGCGGCATAAACGTTTTGTTACATTTAATTCAACGGATGGATTTCCAAAGTGTCACACGCTAGAATCGAACCAAAATATGTCAGTCATGTTGACTGGTTTGCACAAACTGATCTTCGTAGAGCATAATAATGGTGTTGTGGCGCTCCGAGCGCGATTCGTCGAGCGGTTGCACTTACCAGCTGCTGCTCTGTGTTGCAAGTTTGCATGTAATGCATTCAATGTTTCCCCTCTCAATAGCAATTATCGTTTGCTTGATATTAAGACCAAACTACTGTGAATTGTGGTCTTAAAAACAATTAAATTGTATTTTATTTTTGTACCATAAATAGGACACCATTATATCAGAAACTAGATCATTTTGAATATTAAATGAAATTGAAATAATATACAATAATATAAAAATAAATAAAAAAACGACGATTAAACGAAAAATTGCAATGAAATAAAATAAAATTAAATAAAAGTCAAATGAAAATAACAAAATAAATAAATCACATGTAAAATAATTTTAAATAAAACAAGTAAATTAAAATAAAATAAAAAAATAATTAAACTAAAATAAAATAAAAGAAAATAAAAAACTAACAAAAATAAATTAAAAAAAAAAAACAAAATAAAATAAATTTAAATAAAATAAATTATATTAGAATAAAATAAAACAAAATAAAAAAACTTACTATATTAAAAAAAAATGAAAATGAAAGATATGTGAACATAAAACAAAAAAACAATAAATATAACAAACTAAAGGCAATGAATGAAAATAAGAGCAAAAAAATTAAGAAGTTAAAATAAAAGAACATAAAAACTAGAATAAAATAAGTTAAAATTGGAAAAATATTTAAAATTAAAAGTATGAAAAAATATAATTACAATAAATTAAATAAAATAAACTAAAATAAAATAATAAATTCAAAAAAAAAAAATAAAACAATATAAACAAAAAAAAATAAAACAAAATAAAATAAAGTAAACTATTAAAAAAAAAATAAAACCAAAAAAAAATAAAATAAAATAAAAAAATTAAAGTGCATAAAGTAAAACAAAAACTGAAATAAAAAAAATTAAGCAAAATAAAATAATTCAACTTTTTATAAAATAATATAAACGAATAAAAAATTAAAATTAATTAAGATTAAAACTAAATTAAATTAAATTAAGTAAAAGGAAGGATATAATTAAATAAGATTTATTTAAAAAAATAATATAATATAAATATTATTAAATAAAAAAATTAATAAAAATAAAATAAAATAAATATATAAATTTAATTTAATTACCTTAAATAAAGTAAGATGATATTAAGTCAAATATAATAAAATAAAATAAAATAACTTGAATTAACATAAAATAAAATAAAGTAAAATGAAGTAATATAAAAATAAAAAAAAAAAACAAAATAAAGTAAATTAATATATTATAAACTAAATTAAATTAAAATAAAATTAAGTAAAATAAATAAATCAAATAAACCAAAAAAAAAAAAATAAAATAAAATAAATTAAAATAATAAATTAAATAAAACTGAATGAAAATAAACTAAAATAAAATAAAAAAATAAACAATTTAAAAAATATAAAAACGCATAAAAGATTCATTAGAATTAATGAAAAAAATGCTAAATTTAGCTAAAATTTTTTTTAATTTCTTTGCTTGGTTTTATTTGAGCCCTACTGTAGTGTAATATCTTTAAAATCTAAAGGCAAAAAACATAAAAATTACCAACGTTGGAGTTTCTAAGCTTTGTAGAGTTCTTTTTATTGTTTTCAAAATTACTCAATAGAAAACACTGTGCTATGCTCATTTTGAATTTTTCATTATTTCTCTCCAAATTTTCTTTCTCTTTATTGCGTTCTCTAATATTTATTATCGACTTCGTCATATATATTTACATACATACGTGTATTTATTTATTTACTATTTGCCGGCATACCGTCATTCTAACGTGATATTCCCTCACACAAATAAGTTAAATGACAACCAAAACCAGCTCGTTGTTTGACAAATTGACTGACGGACTTGACCTAGCACATACCAAGTAGTAGACTAGGTATGTTTGTTGCACTTCATTTTTGTGTCACAAATGTAGGTATGTATGCACTGTAATACATACATACGTACTGATGAATACATCTGCAAATAAGAAATAACCTTTTTATGTGAGAGAAACCGCTGAAGTACGAAAACGAGCAAACCACTCTGGAGTATGCACCTCAATGTATGTAGGTATGCATATGTATGTATGTAAGTGCTTATATATATTTTTGTGTATCTTCCGACTTGATAGTCTCAACTTCAGTCACGAGAGAAACAGTATGCGGTGTCTTTGTGTGACGCAGACAGGTTTTTTAAATGGCTACATTCATTTGAATGTATGTGTTTGTAAGTATGTTTGTATTACAACCCTCCAGGTACCGGCTATTGGCTAATGGCTTTGTTATTTTTGTTTCTATTGCCAATTGTGTGCCAACAACATAAGCAAAGAGCAGAAGACTTGATGAGAGTTTTATGGCATTTTGCTCTCTTTTTTCTGTAGAATTCCTGTTAATATTTTGTCACTCAAGCTATTTGACTAAATATAGAAAGGTATTTTCGGATATAAAATTATGTGTACATTTACATATATTCCCGGCAGAGAAAATCTGCAAAAAGCTCGAACACATTCTAGCTCAAAACTAGTATATCAGTGATGAAAATGTATCTGTTCGCTCTTTGCTATTGGTTTTTCTTTGTTGGGAAATTAGCATTGTAGGATAAATTAGTTGACGTAATAGCGCAAGCTGGTGGTATAATAGTTCCATTTCCTGCAGGGGATTTTAAGGTATATGTATATATATATATGTATATATGTGCATACATATGTTTCTAAGTGGCAGCGGTGTTTATTTCATATATATCTTGGAAGGGGCCAAAGGCCAAATTTGTAGATAGGAAATTATAAGAAGTCAAAAATGAGATAATAACAAAAATTAAAAATAAATCAAAATTTGTTTATTTTCTTACAGACTTAATTTAGCAGACATTTTTTGTATATTTGTATATTTTTTTATATATATTTATTAACATTGTACGATTATTTATGATGGCATAAAATAATCGAGACTGCATTAGATACATATATTAGAACAAGTAAAAAGTTCACTCGGTTTTTTTTTATTGAGTTTTCAAAATATGAGAACTTTGTGTACATTTGTCCGATTTAAGTCAAATATGCGCCGTTTTGTTCGTAAACTTGTTGCCAACGAGATGCCAACTTCATTATGCCCCTCTAGTAGAAGGCTGCGTCCCTATGGGCAAAAAACTCGGAGAGCCAATTTTCACACGCCTCTCTTGAGGCCAACTTCTCATCACTAAGCGCGTTCGCCATGGACAGGAAAAGATGGTAATCACTTGGTGCCAGGTTCGGACTATAAGGTGAGTGCATTAGGACCTCCCATCCGAGCTCCTGGACGCAGCGATTCGGAAATGGAAATTCGGTCTATCATGTTTTATTGAGTTAGTTCGTGTGGCACACAAACATCAAGCTTCTTTTTGAACCCAAGGTTATGCAAATGGTTCCAAACGGTTTTCTGGCTTATCTTTAGTTCCTCAGCATTTAAATAAGTGCTCACGGTACGGTCTGTTTCCACTATTTCCATGATTTTATCGCAATTTTCGACGACAGGCCTCCCGACGCGTGGTGCTCTTTGACATCGAAATTACCGGAACGGAACCTAGCAAACCACTTTTGTGCTACACATTCGTTTACACTATCGGGCCCATAAACTAAATTAATTTTTTCAGCCGAATTTTCTCTTTGCTGGTGTCCATCTTTGACGAGCGCTCACAACGTAATGAGTCAATCAATCGAAAAACTGTCAAAGACAAACTTTTAGCGCGAATAAACATATTTTCAGCGCCGTATGGTGTGTAATGATGCGACACGTAACACTAGTACTATGGACAATAACGCCATCTCTTAGATAAAAACCGAACGAACTTCTTACTTGACCGAATATATCTTAAATATAAAAAATGAATTGCTGTTCGTTTGTCTCGCAAAAATTCGAGAATGTTAGCGCTGACTTGGCTTCAAACCAAACTTGAAATTTGTAATCAAGTTACCTATGTTTGGATTGCCATTAGCCCTACCGTTTTAACGTCAAAGCTGGTCCAGATTCTTTGCTTTCCAGGATTAATCATGAATAAAATTCGGTTAAATTTTTGTGACTAGAAAATTATGTTCAGCACTTTATTTCCCGAAAATGCACCAGCATCGACTTGCTTGAAATTTAATAAGTTCGTAGCTTTTGGTCTATATTAAAATATGGTGTTTAATATTATATAATATATTAGGTCTATTAAATCGTTATCCATATTACTATATATAACTAGCTGTACCCTGCAACGCTTCGCTGTCGCACATACTCAGTGAATGTATGAAAAATTAATAATGGGATATATTTTTATCATGACTTGGGGAATATAAAATTTTTGATTTTACCATTGACCTTGGTCCACTTCCCGGAGAGAGGAATAGCTCGACTTTTTGAATAGATAAGTCCCCGGTCCACATTCGGAGAGAAGAGCACATAGGTGGCTGTTTATGGTAAGCCGAACCATAAACAAGATTTTTCGAATAAGTCAGTCGCAGGTCCACTTCCTGGAGAGAAGTGTAATCTTCCTGTCAGTCTAAATAAAAATTTTCCTATGTACCGAATTTCAAGTCAATCGAGCAATAAATACAATTTCTTCGAATAGGTCTGTCGCTTGTCCTCTTGCTGGAGAGAAGAAAAGTCTTCCTGTTAATCCAACCAATGAGCCAGGCTCGTTTGACTTGCTGCGAAGGCCAAGGTAGCCAAAGATTTAGGATGATTGTATAGTTTTTTCTAGGAATTTTTGGGTACGATATCAACCTCTTCCTTATAGGCGCATATGTTTAGATATTCATGGATAGTTTTGTTACCTGTCCCTCGATCCTAGCGGAGATTCTGGTGTTGTTCAACCATATAAGTTCCACAAGCATACCACATTCAGATATAACGCCATAGAAAAACTGTTAAACCTACCATTGACCAGATATTCACCATATGAGAAATCTTGGAAAAGATTCGTGTGTAAGGAGTGGAATCAACTTTTCATCGTTTTTAGATCTGCGCTCGACAGCACAGTACGAAGCTTCCTCTACGCTGCTAATTCTGCCTTATACCACTGTGTAAACTGATCTGAATTGAAAAGGACCTCTCCGAGCCGTTCTGTACCAAACGAGGTTTCAGGCAAGGTGATTCCTTATCGTATGACTTCTTTAATTTACTAAAGGAAAAAATACCAAGAGCTGCAGAGCTGAATAGAGAAGGTACAATCCTCTACGCAAGGAATAAAAAGAAGAATACGATGACGAACGGCGACAGAAGTGACAACTTATTTGCCTTTTCAGGTGTCTCTAACGAATATGTACAGTAAAGAGTGAAAGTTTGAGTAGGGATTTGGATATGATAGAGGCTAGCGGTAACTGATGCTATTTTGTTAGGTATTCAAGTAAACGGTCATTATGATTGAGTCAGAGAAAAGAAAGTGACTATTTTCTATTTAAATTTTAGGAAAATTAGGATGATATATTGATTTCGTCGGGATTGACTTCCAAAGGACTCTTCGGTACACTTACCATCGATTTTTAGTGGGCTAACTGTTCTAATAAAATCATACTAGGTGGACATATTAACTTTTTTTAACATGAAACTTAGGCTCCCACAAAATAATTCTAAAAATTAGCCCTATATGAAGAACTAGCTTTTCGTTGGTTTTTATATTTAAACTAAACTCTTCTCTTGCCCACGGCCTGTGGTGTCCGCCTTGACGTGTTTCCTAAAATGGAAACAAGTCTGTTGCTGCTTTGCTGTTTGTACTTACCACGCTTAGAGAGAAAAGTCATCTAACAGCTATATCGACGGGTTTGAATTAAAAGAAGAGGGGTTTTAAATGTGTGGGTTTTAGTGGGCGTACAATGAAACGATTAGTGTCGTGTGAGAACTGATTGCATGCAGGTAATGTCGTCGCGTCTTGATAACTAAGAGTTGCGTCTTCGGCAGTACCTTGCCCTTAAATGTGCCAGTATTATTTTTGCAAAGCAATCGACCCTTAGTCTGACTGTTTAAGGCCACTTTGAGCGGACGATGAATTTTTAGAGCCTGTCATATGTCAAAATATACTAAGATATATTGCTATACATATTCCTCACGGAGATTTGACTAATGACCATTCAACTTATTGTAAAATTCATTTTATATTTCAAAAACCAAATAAAACGAATAATCATTTTAGTTCCCACAGACCATTTACTGCATTTATAATTTTTAATAAATTTGATGGTTTTCCCAAACATTAACAGTGATTAAAATCAGATACCACCGCTTCAGAACTACTCAAAATAAATTCTACAAATACCACATATTGTCTTTCTAAAGCTTTTTCTGTCAACATTTTCTAATATTTTTTTAATTTTTTTTTTTGTAAAATTTCCAGAGCATTTATTTACTTTAGAAGTGTATTGCGTGATATTTATGGCAGGGGCAACACTCAGTACAAGAGAGAGTCATAAATAAAATTCGTCGAGTACCTTTCATTATTAATAATTTTATTAACTATATGAGTACTATGAGTACAAAAAAAAAATTTATGGCAATCGATTTTTAATAATTCTAATTCGAAAACGATTAAATACTCAAGACGTCGTCAACGCTGGTGCCTGCCATTAGGTGAAGAAATTGGCGGAGAACAACAGCAACAATCACAAAAAAATAATAATAACAAAACGCTAAAGTAAATTGTTTAAATGACTGGCAGACGGACAAACAGACAAATATACACAATGACACACATATTTACACATATACTCATATCCGTATTACAGTGTGCGACGGTTTTGAAAGTAGGTATACGACCACTTCAGATGTCGTTGCTGTTGTTATTATTGCAATATTTGATGGCAATACCAAAGGTGACAGTCGCCTGCTGCATGTGATAAGAGCCAACACCTGCTGATAAGAAAGGCCAACATATGTACACATAAATAAACACATACATACATTGAGCATGTAAGCTCTCCGTTGCAGTGCGCTAGCAGCGAACTCGTCGCTTCATTAAGATACTTAAGAAAAGTGAATTTACTCATATGTTCATATGTATGAGTGTGTAAATATTTATTTTTTATCTCGCTGTTTTTTTTTTAGTTATTCATATTCATATAAATTCAAAAATAATTCATCGCGTTGTTTGTTCGGATATTAAAAGCTGTGAACGCGCCATCAATCAGTTAGCGGAATTATGAGTAATTATTTACTTACTCTCTTCTAATATCAAACGACGGAAAATGTTATTAAATTATAAACGAATGGAAGTCTACGTGATGGAATATGTTTTCTAAGGGATTTGTAATACAAATACGAGTATGCATAATTTTATATGCTTCGATTTTTCCTTTTTCAAAGAAACAGTTTTGAGAGAAATGCTTATGAAATGTATATTTTTTTTAAAAGGCAGCTCTATCGAAAAAATTTCAGAGCAAAAGTCTTTACTTGAGTGCTGGCTTATCATTAGTCAAAAGGTGGCAATCCTATCCAAGAGGATATTTTAAGGAAGAATTATTAATTTTTTTCGATTTCTGCTCCTATTGAAGTAATATTTTATAATGATCAATGGGGAAAATTAATTTTGAAAATCAAAAATGTCAACTCTATCCAAAATTATAATGCAGGTAGCCTCTTGTATTCTTCTTTTTCTTCTTTACTGGCGTAGATATCGCTTACGCGATTATACCCGACTTTATGAGATACCAAGTTCAGCCTGGTCTTGAACTTAACCTGGTCGATCTTTCCAACGAGGTGGAGGCCTTCCCTTCCTCTGCTATTGCATCGACATCTTTCAAAGCTGGAGCATTCTTACCCATCAGTCCATCGGCTGCGGTATACGCCATTCCCAATTTGTAGAAGACCATAAATCTTACACAAAACCTTTCTCTCGAAAACTCCTAGTGCCGACTCATCAGATGTTGTCATCGTCCATGCCTCCGCAACATATACAATAGCAGTACGGGAACGATGAGGGGTTGGTTTTCGTTCGTAGAGAAAGAATTTTAATTTTCAATTGCCTACTCAGTCCAAAGTATTGTACAACCTTGTGATTGTGAGTGATTCTGTTCTGTTCAGTTACAGCCGCGGGGCTATACTCAATTCCTACTCTTGCGTCCACGTCGCGCACCCTGGAAACGTGCGCAACCCTTGTGCAAGATGCGATAACAAACCCGTGTGGAGCCTAGGGTCACGGTTTCAAGACAGGAATTTTTCAGCGGAGCCACTCCAACTTATTCGGTTTAAGGATCCGCTGAAGTCTGCTTCTAGTGTGTGTTTCCCAGAGGTGCGGCTGCAGGCGGAGTTTTGAAACAAGCGGCTTCCTATATAAATGTGTAAAAACCCACGTAGAAACCAGCTCCAATGAAAAAATTATAAAGCCTCGGATGAGACGCTTTCTGATGATGAGTCCCGTCTCTTGTATTCACCTTAAATAAAATATTCTTATTAATGTAATCTTCTTAATTAGTATATTTGTCTAGTTAGCTTTCAATTACGGAAAGAAGGCAATTTGTCTCAAATGAATATTCTGCAATATCCTCCACTACAAAGATATTTCTTAATGTGGGTACACGCCATTGTGATCAATGGGTCTACATTGGCAGTGGTACTTATCGTGATAAATCGTGCAGTTCCCGGTTGGAGATCTTCGGCCAGCACCCATACGATGATGGAAGTAGGAGCGCAAACGACTATTATTGCGCGCATAATACGCAGCCTTTTGCGGGCTACTAAATTTAGCACTGCTACAGGCGCTATGGCAATGACTGGCTGGAAGGAAACTCGTGTGAGGCACTGATTGTCTCGCCCGGTTCGGAAAGTTTGTGGCAGCTGTCGGAACCCTTATTAGATTTTTCTATCCCTCTCTTGCCTAGACCGTGGGCGGAAAGGCCTTGCTTCCGCTCCACGTGGTTAATTTGGTATTTTTCCCAGGTACCTCTCAAATTGGTTGGGTGGCGAAATGTATATAATTATATATACTTCCTCATGTTATACATATTTAAGTGTTGTAATTATATAAACAAGTTTTCTTTTCTTCATGAACTCAATTTGGAGAATATTTTTGGGCACAGCACTACAGCATAATACCAAAAAAAAAAGTTTAATCCAAATATTCCAATATGAGCTAGGAACTTGGATACCTGAAACTTGGAGCGTGTGTTCTGCGTATGGCGTATGCGGCCGATAGGAAAAGATTTTCCGGGAAGTTAATCTAATCGATCTATTTCAAAAAATCGAATTTACTTTTAAATCGTTTGATTTACATGAAATCTCCAGTAGGTAGTAAATATTACCTTGGCTTTATAGTTGGGATTTCCCTTTTAGGCTTTGGTTCTATTATTGTCATCATCTCTACTAAATTCGAAAAGTTTTTCAACATAATTATATATACCTATATATATATATATAATTGACACTATGTAACCGCTGAAGCGATTTTTCAACATAATTGCTTTCCCTAAATTAAGATCAAAATTATTTTTAATATTAACACTTTCTTAATACAAAAATTTCCAAATATTTCTAGCACCAAAAAAACCAAACAGTCATAAAAAAATTTCCATATTTGCAACTTTTTACCAACTAATAATTCAGTAAGATGTTCTCATTTTCACGTCTTTTTAAAACAATTTGCACATTTTTTAATATTAATATAAAATAAGAAAAAAATAGGGAGACCCATTTTTTTTTTAAATTCGCAATTCTGCCACATAAATTAGACCTTTATAAGAGTAATAGGCGTAAAAACCAAATAAAATAAAAAATGTTTCATATTTAACACATTCAATTTGCTTGAAATGAGAATTCTTTCGTCATACTCAATTACTTCCGATTGTCGTTGGAATTTTTAGTATCGTCGTGCATTTTGTGTTAATCTAACGTACTATTTGTCAATCGAATTCTCATATTAAAGCGCTAATCAGTTCATAATGACTAGTTAATTGCGATAAATGGCTTAGTTATGACAGAAAGAATTTCGAGTGAATGATATGGAATTCTTTGTGTTATAAATATAACTTCACAGTTGAAAACGTTAATCAAAAATTTAAAAATTTTCAATGTTGCGCTCTGTATTATTCTTAAGTTACAATGTATATCCAAATGAGTTGTGAGAAAAATACAGTCAATTTCTTTTTCCTTTGCTGTGCGTTCTACTCTACTAAGTAAGCGGAAACTTTTGGAACCATAGAATATTACATCACTTTATAAACTAAATAAATCGTAGCATATCATCGCCTTATTGAAAAATTTATTATTTATATTTATATGTAATGAATTTGTTTTCGACATAATTTTATTTATCTTGTATTTAGATCACTTTTAAAAATGACCTGCATTTGAAACCTTTTATCCAATAGCTTATTTCCAATAAATTATATTTTTTTAAGTCATCCTGTAGTTTTGTCGGTAAAGCAGTGTAATGTGCGCCTGAAAATAGGCAAAGTATATTTTTGGTAAAGCTTTTAGAAAAGCACAGCCGGTAGCTTTTACGATTAGTTATTGTATATATGTAAATACTGCATTCCCAGCAAACACAAGAAGACAGTTCTCATCCGATACGAGTTTTATTCTTCAGTTTAATTTTAACGAAATTCAAAAGTGATTAAATATAACAAAGTCTTTTTTTTGTTGCTGATCATATGACTTTAAATAATTAAAATTATGATATGACATGAAATTATCAATTTTTTTAACACCAAAATATATAAAATAAGTCCTGTTTTATAAAATTAAGAATTAAAAATATACATAAGTATTTAGTGCTTAATATAATTTATTTTGAAAATAATCTTTCTTTTTTAAACGATATGAAAAGTAAAGTATAACAAGGACAAATATTTTTCAATGATTTGGCTTTATTGAAACTCATTAATAATACAGTTAATGCTGAAACATCATTACTGCGACTGGCCCTTCGATTGTCTGATTTCCTTTTGCTGCAATGGCGACTTCAATTTTGATTTTAAACTCATATGTCGTATCTGGATTAGCGGCACTTATACTTAATAGATCCCCACAAAAGTAGTTCAAAGGTGTCAAACTCTGCTAGTTGACATTAATTTTTAATTTGACAAATGACACTTTTTGGCAATTGTATTAGAAGGCTCAACATTTTGGAAGTTGTTTTTTTAAATTTCCCAAAACAACCATTTTGTAGAAAGCATATCCTGGGCTGAATCACAAATGGAAACGCCATTGAGAATGTAAAACATCCAATGAATTGTTGTTCGAAAAGCAAACAGATGAAAGAATTTGCGGGCAAACCCTTCCTCAAAAGTACGCTGGGCGTTTTGATGTTTTTTCAACAAATGCAGTGACCGACAGTTTATTTTAAGCCACCTCCGAACGGCTGATGGTTTTTTATGAGGAGCCTTTATTTCATGTATGGAATCCACTCAATGTATACCATTATTAATTTATGTTTTTGAACTTTTTTCTTACATAAAATTGTCAAATGTATTGTACTTTTATTTTTCTCACAGGTAATAGCAATTTATACATACATTATTATCTTATAAGCACCTTTGGCTCACTCTCATAATGTACTTGTGTTCGTCCTTAAGCACCCTGCTGTGCCATCAATAAAATTTATTTGAGGCAGGTCAAATCACTTTTACTACAAGAAAACATCGCCTCCTTACACAATATGCTTTGCAACAAAAAAACTCACTCAAAGTGTCCCAAAGCTCCGATACTCTCTGTACATGATAAGCTCAACGAGCTGATGAAGCGGTCACTCAAACGCAACTGCGCACTACATCAATCAACAAGCGTAAAGCAGAGAGAGATAGAGAGAGAGAGAGAGGAAGATAGAGGTGAATTTGTACTGGCTTTCGTTGTGGTGAGATTTTGTCGTTGGTGGTGAGTATATTGTTGGGTTTCGTCGGTTTCCCGCTACTTAGCTGAGACTCTTGCAGCAATTGTTGCTGTAAGTGTTGGTGTTGCTACCGATTCGTTGCTGCTGTGGTTGACAAATTTTCGCATTTCGTCGACATTAGCTGCCTACTGCTTGGTTGCATGCCGCTTGCTGCCTGCTGCCACAAGACGACGACATGTGTGTAAACTTTGTGGTCGCCTTTTATTGAAATTAAATTTTGCGTTCTTATGAATTTGGCATTAAGTAAGCGGTGCGGTGTGGTCGGAGGTGGGGGTTCCACTTTTTTCCACAATTTACCACTCTCACTTACCAATTGCACCGTTAGTTATACGTGCAACTATGAACAATGTCACATTGGTGGGGTGTGGGGAGGGGGACTTGGGAGTGGGGAGTGAGCAGGGCTGAGTGGGGTGCCGCAGTTGGTTGGTTACATTTGAGTGCCATTTGTTTTATTTGTTCAGCGTATTTGACTTTCAGTGCATTTTATTGCGGTCGCTGCAATCGTTGTAGTTGTTGTTACTACTGTCACTACTGTTGCTGTAGGTTTTGCTGTTGCAATAAGTAATTTGGGTAATTTCTTGTTAACTCTTGCATTATTGCCTACTTATGTACTAGTGTGTACATATGTACATGTATTTTCATATGTGTAGGGATTGCCTTTTTGTACCTGCATACATACATACATACAAATAAGGTTGCTTTGGTATATTTGCTCATCTCTTGTAAATTCGTTGCATAGATTATAGCGCTTGGCCTAGATTTTCACTGTGAAAGTGAAAACAAATGACATTTTTGCAATATTTCATAACAAGCGTAAGCGTTTTGTATTTACTACAATTCCCTACGAAGTGTGGTTTTTGTATGCATTTTTTTAACGCAAACAGTTTGTATGTCACAAGTATGAAGTTGAGCTTTAAACAAATACAGGTAAACTAGGTATCGTGAAAGTAATGGTAACTCATACATTTCTAAATTATTTTGTACTATACTAATTTAACACCGGCACACACTAAATATTTATAAAGCTATAAACACTAATCGATTCAGGTCACTTAGCTTCCACCGGCATTTAAACACAAGTAAAATTCAATTTTCAAAAGTCTCAATTGCTTTTTGTCCTTCAAAATTCTCCGATGCGTACTTTGGACGTATATATGCGTGAACGTTTATATAAACATACAAATGTGTGTGTGTGTGTGTGATTTTTCACTTTAACGAAACATTTCTTGTGTTGCATGCCACGCCACTTTCCTTGACCGAATCACCCCAAAGCCATCAATAAAATTACCTGCGTGCGTTTGTGTGCAAATAAGTAAACTACATACAAACTAGAGAATCAAATTAAAATAAGAAGAAAAAAAACTATCCTTAATAAAATAAAGCAAACTCCAAAGAAGCAATTGTGAAAAAATGGTGCTGTAGAAATCAACGAAAACAAATAGTGCTCAACACCATGAGAACTTTTCAATAAGATGTTTTCTTTCGAAGGCTAAAATTTGAATCCTATAGCTAATGAAAGAGTTAATTCGAGTAAAGTTATTGATTTCAAAAAAAAAAAAAAATTTACAAAAATTCTGTTGTATTTCTACTTCCTTTGGTTTTATTTTAATTATATTGTGTTTATAGGTATTATTTTATTTTATATTAATTTACTTTAATTTTTTCTTATAATATTTTATTTTATTTTATTTTAATTTATCTTATTGTATTTCATTTAATTTTATTTAAATTTTTTATTTTTTAGACTTCAATTTTATTTTATTTTATTATATTTTATTTTCATCTTAATTTGATTAAGTCTTTTTTTATTTTATTTTTTTATTTAGTTTGTTTCTGTTTCTATTTTATTCTAATTTAGTTTCTATCAATCATTTTTTTTTAATTTTGTTTAATATTTTAATTCATTTGTTTGAAAATATCATCGACTTTTTCTAGTTGAAATGAAGTGTATTAAATGTATACCATTTTTACTATAAGCTGTTTAAAAGTATAAAATAGAAAAAAATGATGATACAAGTGCAAAGTACCTGTTTAAGCAACGCTGATACCTTACACCATCTTTAATCTCACTACCGCAACGCATTTGTATGTGTAACCGGAGAGGGAAAAAGGCAAACTTCGATTACATGGTACATATACAGATATATAAGTGCATTGTTAGTGTAATAAAAATAAACAACATTTAAACTTAAGTTCAACTTTACTTTGCCTTGTGATTTAGCAGCATCAATATACGAGAATATGCACCCATACAACAAAGAATAAATGGCAACCCAGCGGTCCTTTATTGATGGAATTTGAAAAAAGTTGGTAAAGTGAGAACGAATTATAAAAAGAAAAGTTAGGGAAATCCTCAAAATGTATATATGTTTCTTTATTTTTTTTTTAATTTTACATAATTAAATATCTCACTAAGAGTCTTACATAAAAAAAGTAAAAGAATTTGTCTGCATGTTTTTTTTTAGTTATTTCATTTAAAATTTATTTTATTTTCCAACATCTACTATTTTCTAGTCTCTACTTACGTGACGAGTGCGTTGCTGGTCTCCGCTTCTATATACCTGCCGAGAAATCGCACATGGCCTCGGTGTAGTTTTGTACCAATGTTCTCGATATGAAGTGTTCTAGAATATGCTATAGTCTTCGGTCGGTTCATTTCGTCTGTTGATTGTAATTGGTATTTTTGCCACCATTATTTAAGAGTTAATTGCATAAAATTTTATAAGAAAGAGGCAACTTTTTAAAAAGCTTATCTTTCGCTCTTATTATGATATTTAATTTATTTATTTTATTAATTATTTGTATCTCACAGTGCCAACACTTTACACTTCTTTTAGTTTTGATATATTAAGATATCACATTCTCTAAGTACTCCCAAAACTTAGTTTCCATGCGAAACATTTGAGCTCACTGCCTTGCCCGAAATCGTTTCTTCCGCAAAAAACCCCAACTCAACTATTTGCTGGGCATTGAAAAAATTTAGATGATTTGCAAGCTTGATTATATGTATGTGTAAGTGATTTGTTCATATATTTGTCTTTTACCGTCGTTTGACTACTTTGTTATTCTTTCCACTGATAAAGCGAATTTTGTTGAGTGCATTGTCACCCCTCCTCGACCTCGCTATGTCCCTTGATAGTTTTAAAGAAGAATAGATAAGGCAAAAATGTGTGAAAAAATGAAGATTGCGTAGAAAAATATCCAGTAAAACCCTGCTGTTAAAGAAAATTGAACTAAAGTAATAAAATTAAAAATTATAAGAATAAATCTGTCTGAAAAGAAAGGCTTAATCCGCTTCTGGAATTCTCCATGTCTATTTTTAATTCAAAAAAGTGCTCATCTCGGAGTATTACGAGTAATGAAGACGTGATGGAGCTTTGATGCAACAAAACAAAATATATATTTCCAAAACTTTTACAGTTATTATTTGAATAATTCGAAAAAATATTATTACTGCTCAACAGTAACTGGTTTTGTCAATAACCATCAAATTCAACGGAAGAGATAACCTCTCCCTTTATCTCTGTTCTAGGGAACTAGCTTAAAAATATTTAGTAACAGTACATATGTTTGTGAGTACAAGTGTATGTTCAGTAAGTACAAAGAACTTGAGTAAGTAAGTAAGAGCAGTGGAAAAGCAAATATGAGTAAAATGAAAGAGGAGCATATGGAGCAATGCAGGCAAATTGAAGGGGAGCCACTGCAAAAGTTTTCTAAATATTTACACAATGCAGTTGTTGGTTAGGTGCTTCGGTGTCCCTTTTCAGTCTTTCTCTTTTGGCCAGCCCTTCAATTTTCTTGCGAAACCTCCTTTTTGTCCTTTATGTTTAGTATTGCTAAGTAAATATCGTCCACACACACACACATGGGTATAACATGTGCAAATGCATTGAAGTCCACAGACATTTCCTGATGGCGCTAACGCCACCAATGGACTGAGAGCAGCCTCAACAATACTTGGTATCCGAGTAAGTAAGTGTACACATGTATGTACATACAAATGTTATATTTATTGCTGTTGCTGTTGTTATTGCCTAAGATATGGGTTCGGTTCTGTTGACCGGATGTGCACACGTAGCAAACGGAAATGCAAGTTTACTACATGTTTTCTTTGTGTTTTGCAAAATTTGTGTTGTTCGAACTTTGCAATTTTTTACATAAAAAAATGCGAAAAACACAAAGTGTTGCTTAATATTTTTACTGTTTCAGCATGCGTTTTGAATGCATTTAGATAAGCATAGCAGAAATAAAACTAGAAGGTTGCCACTTATTTGAATTTTTTCGGGAAAAAATATTTGTGTGGTAAAACTGAATTTTTAAGTACAGTTATTTACTTCTTATTTGTGAAAAATGTATAAGAAGAAGAAAAAAAATTAATATTAAAATTAATATAAATGCGAATGGTTACTATTTGGAGATCACGTTCTTTGGTATTCAAGAAATACGACTAACAAAGTTTTGTTTAAAAGGGCTGCCACCCATTTAAAAAATAAGTTCAATAATATATAAAATGATACTATGAAAAATAAATAATTAAAACACAGTTCTCAATTTTTTTTTACTCAAAAATTTTAATTTAAATAAAATTTTTTACTAAATTAAAATTTTCATAGGTTTAATTTGAGGTATAAAAAGAGGAAGCTACGTATTTAATTGTTTCATAGTAAAGTTCAAATAAATTTAAAGTCACGGGAAAAGCATTTATAAATATTAATGGATTATATTACTATAATATAAAACAAATATAATCCGAAAAATTATCAAATATAAAATATAATTTGAATAAATTTTATAAAATATACATAGGTAAATGTTATAAATATCATGGTAGAGAAACTAATATTAAATATATTTTTGTTTGAAGACAATTGGTAAAACTGCTCTAAAAATACCATCAATTTATATAAATTACGCCCTGCTCAAAACTTTCCTGGGAGAAAATGCTTCTCGTGAAAGTTTCGTTTCCCAAGGGACTGACATAGTGCAACTAAAAACACGTGCATTCAACTTTTATCTCTTCTTTACTTAATTTAATTAATTTTTTTTGTAATTTTTTTTAGAATATTACACACACACTTATATGCAACACAGCCCAAACTCAGTGACCTTGTCATTTCCAACAACAAGAAAATCTCATCTAAAAACCAAATATTTTATTGTTTATTTGTCTAAAGTTTTGTTACCAACCACAAGCATTTGAGAAAATTTAAAAACAAACGAATTTACTTATTTACCTAACATGCCTGCCACTTGAGTGTATTGGATTTGTATGCTTAATACAGTACAAAAGTTTTTAGTAATACATAGGTATGTCTGAATGTATATATGTAGGTATGTATGAGTTGTAAGTGCACTTTTCCTTGTTTGCTCTTTAATCTATAAACTCAAAAATACTCACTTGCCATTTCCGACGCTTTTTCACCAGTTTGTGTTTGGCTTTGTTGTTGTTGTTTGTGTACTTTTCCGACACTTTATTGTACTTAATTTTAGTTTAGCTGCAACGAAACTTTTAATCAGCTGCATTTCTTTGACCAAAATTACTACTCGGTGTAGTGCATACCTGCGATCTTGCACTCCGCAACTCACCCGGCTGCTGCATCGTTTAGCTGGAGAAGAAAGGATTGCACAAAAATATTTCCATTGTTCGCTTGTTTACGGTGAAAGTTTCTCTTTTTTAATTTTTTCTAACTTTTCTTGTGGAATAAATACAGGTATGTATATACTTACGAGTATATATATATGCATGAATTTGTATATTTATTTGCTATTTGTAGATTGTTTGCAGTGAAATTGAAAACACATTTGTTATTCTTGTAATAACTCTCTAAACTGATTAGCCTCCATGTTTTTTATTAAACAATGATTTCATTATAAACTTTACTGACCCAAATCTACTTTCTAACATTTTTATGAAATAATCAACTGAAAGCGTGACAGCAATTTAACTGTAAAAATAAAACTTCGTTTAATAAATATTAAAAAAAAAAAAAAGTAAAATAAATTAAATATTTATTTTTTTTCAAAAAAATTAAATAACATAAATTAAAACAAAATAATATAAAATAAAATAAAAAAAAATCAAATAAAAAAATAAAAGAAAATAATATAAATTTAAATAAAATAAAATACAACAAAATACAAAAATCTTAAATTAAAATAATATAACATAAAATAAATTAATTAATGTAAACTAAAATAAAGGGTGGTTAAATTTTCAAGGGCCGATGTAGATTTTGAATAAAACACAAACTATTTAGGAAATTATTGAAATTTTATTTTATTATGATATATTGGTATTACTCAATTATGTATGTAACAAAATATCGGCCAAATGAGCGCCGCGACCTCGGCGGCACACCTCCATACGATGGTCCAAATTTTCGATGACGCTGAGGCATAATGGAGTTTCTATGCCGTTAATGTGCCGAATTATCTCATCCTTTAGCTCTTGAATTGTTGCTGGCTTATCGACGTACACCTTTTCTTTCAAATAACCCCAGAGAAAAAAGTCCAACGGTGTCAAATCACATGATCTTGGGGGCCAATTGACATCGCCATTACGTGAGATAACACGGCCATTGAATTTGTTGCGCAAAAGAGCCATTGTTTCGTTAGCTGTGTGGCAAGTGGCACCGTCCTGCTGAAACCACATATCGTCTACATCCATATCTTCCAATTGTGGCTATAAAAAATTCGTTATCATCTCACGATAGCGAACACCATTCACTGCCTGACCGGCCTCATTTTGGAAAAAATACGGCCCGATGATGCCGCCAGCCCATAAACCGCACCAAACAGTCACTCTTTGTGGGTGCATTGGTTTTTCGACAATCACTCTTGGATTCTCATTCGCCCAAATGCGGCAATTCTGTTTATTGACGAATCCACTGAGGTGAAAATGTGCCTCATCACTGAAGATGATTTTCTTCGAAAATTTTCATAATAAGTCTTGATAACCTTAACACGTTGTTGGATTGTGTATCTCTCCATGGTTCAAATTGAGTAAGTCTGAAATAGAGAAATGTCAAATTAAATTCGGAAAAAAACTTGGCGTTTAGGTGTGGTTCACATTCAACATCGGCCCTTACAATTTAACCACCCTTTAAAATGAAATAAATGAAATAAATTAAAATCAAATAAAATAAAATAATATAAAATAAAATAAAAAAAATAAAATCAAAAGGAGTAAAATACGAAAAAAAAAAATAAAATAATACAAAATGAAAGAAACTAAAACAAAAAAAAAATAAAATAAAGTAAAATAATATAAAATAAAATAAAAGATTGAATTAAATAAACTAAAATAAGCTAAACAAATGAAATAAAGCAAAGAAATATAAAGTAATATGAAACAAAATAAAATAAAGGAAAAAATAAAACAAAATTAAACAAAATATAATATCCTAATATAAAATGAAATAAAATAAAATAAAATTATATAAAACAAAATAAAATAATATAAAATATTATAATATTATAGAAAATAATATAAAATAAAATAAAATAAAATCATATAAAATAAAATTAAAAAATAAATAAAAAACAAAAATAAAATAAAATACAATAAAATAAAATAAGATAAAATAAAATACAATAAAATAAAATAAGATAAAATAAAATAAAATAAAATAAAATAAAATAAAATAAAATAAAATAAAATAAAATAAAATAAAATAAAATAAAATAAAATAAAATAAAATAAAATAAAATAAAATAAAATAAAATAAAATAAAATAAAATAAAATAAAATAAAATAAAATAAAATAAAATAAAATAAAATAAAATAAAATAAAATAAAATAAAATAAAATAAAATAAAATAAAATAAAATAAAATAAAATAAAATAAAATAAAATAAAATAAAATAAAATAAAATAAAATAAAATAAAATAAAATAAAATAAAATAAAATAAAATAAAATAAAATAAAATAAAATAAAATAAAATAAAATAAAATAAAATAAAATAAAATAAAATAAAATAAAATAAAATAAAATAAAATAAAATAATATAAAATAAAATAAAGTAAAATAAAATAAAATAAAGTAAAATAAAATAGAAAAAATAAAATAAAATAATATAAAATAAAATAAAAAAATTAAAAATAACATAAAATAACGTCGAAAAATATTAGAAAATAACTTATGTATGTTCATCTAAATTGAAAGCTGCAAAATAGCGAGAATTGCTTTTCATCAATTATTTGTACGCGCAATTTATTAAATTACACCAACCGTCTTCTTTCCATTTTATTAAATATGTTCACACTTTGCTCAAAAAATACAAAACAAAAAAATATTTTAGTTACTTTTCAAAAATATAATATATCACGGAATAACCCAGCTTACTTGTGCGCGCGTGCGGTTATAAAACATATGTTTATAAAGCATCCGTTACTAATATTTTGCATAGCAACTCTTATTTGTATATGTGTATACGTGTGCCATTGTATTCATTTTCGGTTGACTTTTTAACTCAGAGCCAATTGCTGAATTTAACGTGGCAGCAGTCGCCGCCACAACAGCGCGCAACCAGTAGCTAAATAAATAATGACCGTACAAACAATTTTTGATGTCTCAAATATTCGCACACATAAATATATACCTACATATGCATATGCATTGAAAAGCACACATCCACCCACGTAGGCATAGTGTGTAGAGGAGAATGGGTAAAGGGTGTAGGGTAAAGCCAAGCCAGTAAAACAACAAATACATGTGTATAAACATAGGTAAGCAAGTGAATGAATAAATACACAAATAAAATATAAAAGAAAAAGTTAAACAACAAAAATAACAAAAAGGAAACGAAATTCTAAACTCAAAACAAAAAGTGTAATATTTTTGGGAGTAAAAACTTTTTAACAAAATAATAAATTATAATACAGCGCTACTGCAAGCGCCCTGACAAGCGGCAACAGTGGCAGGAACCGTCAGCACTGGTGGTAACACTTATCCGTTCCCATGCAACGTAGCAAAAAGATAGATAAAAAGTGTGCAAGCTAATGCAAATAAGCACACAAGGGGTGTCCCACAGAAAACGAGACAAACTCTGAACTTGAAAGCGGCGATGCACGTGAGACTATTTTGATTTTAAATAAAAATTTATTTGTTTTTGTACTTTTTATTAGTCCTGTTTTCTGTGGGACAAATGTTCCTCAAAATACATTCAAATACATATGTACATTTATGTTATTTTATTTTGTTTTGTGTTGTTAAAGTGCTACAAACATACACACATATGCAAATACATACACACGTACATTTAACTGAAAAGTATAAATGTTCAGTGATGCCGCACTGCTTGAAGCAAACTACTGCTGCTCGACGGCGACTACAGCTGCCACACTACTGGCCAATGCAGTGTTGCAGCAGAATTGAACTACGACTTTATTTGTATATGTAGCCGTGTTGCAGTGTGAGCTCTTTGTGGCTGAGTTCATATGTTTTTCTGTTTTCTTACGGCGTTGCAAAATGTTAAATAAACACATACATATACACACAAACACACGCACACAGTTATCTTCTTTTGGTGTCATAAATAAAGTTAGTGCTTTATTACAAAAATACAAAAGCTACATACATACATATTATATATTTTCATTTTACATTTTTTCTGAAACCGACGTTTTTCGAGCAAGTTTTTAGTAGTTTTACACACTTTTGTAAATTACCTTAAATGGCTTTAATATAACGAACAAAACACATACATTACGAGTAGTTATTGCGTCGTGATCGTAAAAATAATTGTATGAATATATTAACGCATGTTTAACCAACGATAATAAGAAATAAATAGCGTTTTATTGGAAAATAAATTGAAATTAATTTAGTCAGGACTTCAAAGAAAAATAAGGACTGCTGATATTTCTTCTCCTTGGTGATGCGTCAGTATGTTTTGTAGTTGAAATATGTATGTAAGTGTTTTCGGTAACCAACTGGCTGCGGAAAAAGACATAAAAGGTATGCATAATAAATTCAGCCTGACAGTAAACAATTTCTTTTTTGGAGTGCCCTTTATATCCTTAGGATCATTTTAAGCAGTTTAACATATTCTCATATATGACGATAACTCTTTGCTGCGCCTCTCTCTAATTTAGTTGTTGATGTAGTAGCGTCCTCTCTCTCTTGTTTTTACCTATGCATTCGCCTGCCTGGGGTGTAATGGGGTTAAGTCAAGCTTCTGAGTATGCAGTTACAGTCGCGGCGCAATACTCACTTCCCTGGAAACGTGAATAACTCTTGCGCAAGATGCGGTAACCAACCCGTATTTAAGCTTGGGTTACGACTAAAAGAAGCCGCAGTGAAGCCACTCCGCGAGCGAGCGAGCGAGCGTCGCTATTGATATATGGTAGACATAGATATAGCCATATTTCAATTGCTTGCTAAGGCAAAGGACACGCCCCAGGCAATGTGACAAAGCAAATTTGACTAGCTAGAGATTAAAAAAATGTACCGATTCTGCTCTTTATTAACAGAGCAAACAGTGACATACATAATTAGACACTATTGAAGCCGCTACTACGCTAAATTACAGCGGGATTTCTTAATAGATATGTGAATGCCTAGTTTCAGTAAGTGTTAATGGTATTTTAAGATCTACATTATTTTAGTACCCATGTTGTTAATGACTCTACATACAATCATCAACCAATAACAATGTTTATCTTGTGCTGAGTAAGCAATTGAAAAGGAAGACCTCTGTCGATGTATAAATATATGGTATATATATAATTGGCGCTTTGTAGCCGCTGAAGCGATTTTCGGCCAAGCTCCAACCCCCACCTCCAATTTGTTGTTTTTGATCTTGATGTTTTTCCAACAACTGGAGGGACCAATAGTTTATACTAAGCCGCCTAGGAACGGCTGATGGTTTTTTATGAGCAGCCTTTATTTCATGTCAGAAATACGGTCGGCGGTGTTGACATTCCCTGCCGAGGGGAGACGGCAATTATAAAATTTAACTTAATTTTTTATTTAAATTAATTTTCTATAACTTTTAGATGTTTGTCTTACCAGGATTTAAGCCCTGGCCTTTCAAATGGCAGTACGCAATGGTAACCACTCAACTACCGCGGTCGCGGACGAATAAATACCGAGGTTTAAAAGTTGGTTATCATTCCCGTCCTTGTTTATGCTGCAAAAGCTTGGGCGACGAGAAAAGTTGATAAGGTGGCTTTATAAGTTGTCTTTGCGAACTTGCAAAGACGAGTTCCGTAGACGATTGAAGAATGAGTTGTGTGAGAAATTTGGTTAGATGGACAAAGTTCAACGAATATAAATACAACAACTAAATATAACGGTTTCGCTGGCAAGTTCATGACGTACAAATTGCTGAAAACGCTCTAGCTTAGAAAATGTTTGTTGCAGTGCACGATAGTGGAAGACTTGTACCTCTCTTTAGAAAGATCAGGTGCGAGCGACTTGGTTCACTTGGCTTTTCTAATTAGCGCCAAACAGCGAAAAGCAGAAATGACTGGCGCACTGTTTTTGTTGCGAATATATTTACGGATTAAATTGAAGTTTTACATAACTTAGCTAATTTAAATTGAGTTGATTATCAACTAAAAAACTGATATGTATTTAAATAACGAAAAATGTATTTAAATAAATGTGAAAGAACTCCTGTTTTGTTTAACTGTTAGCCTGTCAACAAACACAGAGAAGGTTCGACGTTGAAAAGCTGCAATCACAGCAGACCGCAGAGCGGTTTTCTACTCGACTTGCACACCTGTTTTCTGAAAGCACTCATCAGCAAACCGATACAAGGGACGGCATTGCAAACTCCCTGCGTAAAGTTGCACACGAAACCATTGGATTTCGGTAAGGTCGCAAAAACAGCTGATACGATGAGGACTGTCGTGTCGCAATGGAGAGAAAGCGGACTGTCTACCTCGTCAAAAAAGAAAAGAGGCCGAGATGCGCGAGTATGAGGAGCTTGAGAAGCTGGCCGACAAGGGTAACGCTCGAAAATTCTATGAAAACATACGGCGACTTACAGAAGGTTTCAAGACCGGAGCAAACTCTTGTAGGACCCAGGGAGGTGAGCTAGTGACAGATGCCCAGGGTATACTGGATTTATGGAGGGAACACTTCTTCAGTCTGCTGAATGGCAGTGAAGAGGAAACAGCCGGAGATGGGAAACCCGAAACTACAATTGATGACCATGGAAAAGTTATTCCGTTACCCGACTATAAAAAAATCTGAATAGCAATCGCCCGCCTAAAAAACAACAATGCGGCGGGGACCGATGGATTACTGGCAGAGCTATTCAAATACGGCGCTGAAGAACTGATCAGGTGCGTGCACCAGCTTCTTTGCAAAATATGGTGGGATGAAAGCATGCCCGACGATTGGAACATAGGTGAGCGTTGCCCAATCCAAAAAAAAAGGCGATCCCACAGTCTGCGCAAATTACCGTGAAATATGCCTCCTTAACATTGCATATAAGGTCCTATCAAAGCCCACCGTGAACAAACTGATTGGACCGTATCAGTGTGGCTTTAGACCTGGTAGGTCAACCACTGACCAGATATTCAATATGCGCCAAATCTTGGAAAAGACCCGTGAAAAGAGAATCGACACACACCGCCTTTTCGTAGATTTTAAAGCCGCCTTCCACAGCATGAATAGGAGCTGCTTTTACGCCGTTATGTCTGAATTTGGAATCCCCGCAAAACTTATACGGCTAAGTAAACTGACGTTAAGCAACACTAAAAGCTCCGCCAGGATCGGGAAAGACCTCTCCGAGCCGTTCGATACCAAACGAGGTTTCAGACAAGGTGACTCTTTATCGTGCGACGTCCTTAATTTATTGGTGGAGAAAATAATACGAGCTGCAGGGCTGAATAGAGAAGGTACAATCTTTTTTAAGAGTGTATAGCTGCTGGTGTACGCCGATGATGTTGACATTATTGGCCTCAACAACCGCGCCGTTAGTTCTGCTTTCTCCAGACTGGATATGGAAGTGAAGGATATGGGTCTGGTAGTGAACGAGGGAAAGACGAAATATCTCCTGTCATCCCAGAAACAGTCATCGCATTCGCGACTCGGCTCCCATGTCACTGTGACAATCATAACTTCGAGGTCGTAGATAATTTCGTCTATCTAGGGACCAGCATTAACAGCAACAAAAATGTCAGCCTTGAAATCCAACGCAGAATCACTCTTGCCAACAGGTGCTAATCTGGACTGAGTAGGCAAGTCGCTCATCATACCGGTCCTGCTATATGGCGCAGAAGCGTGGACGCTGTCAACATCTGATGACTCGGCCCTAGGAGTCTTCGAGAGAAAAGTTTTGCGAACGACTTATGGTCCTTTGCGCATTGGCGCGATGGAACGATGAGCTGTACGAGCAATATGATGATATTGACATAGTTCAGTGAATAAAGCGACCTGGTTTCACTTGGTATTTCCAACTGGCGCCTAGCAGCGAAAAGAAGACATGAATCGCGCTGTAATTGATTCGGCTATAATCGTGTGAGGGGTGCCAACGCCAATAAAGAAGAAGATAGTGGTAAAGCTTTTAATTCCACTTAACGCTTAAGTCCTTTAATAAAATTTTTTAGGGAGTTAATTATTATTAACGAGTATTTTTCAGCAATTTTTTGTCACCAACAGTTACTGCTCATACGATTTCATTTTATTAGAGTATTTCTACAGCTTACTGTGCTTATTAGCTAGGAAGTGACAAAAAAGACTTGTACGAACTGATAAAGTCTTCATTTTTGTACATCATAAAATTATATCCGAGCTACTTTCGCAGTGAGCTTTTTCTATAGGACACAACAGTCTAGTGAGGAGTTTTCAACCACTGCGAATTCAACTCATTTTACAGGATCTGGCTATTAATTTATTATTAATTCTATCATGTAACAGGAAATAGCTAATAATATTAACCTTTAGTACAGTAGATGGTTTATGCAAAATAAATTCTTTAACTGGCGTAACAGAGAGCAAAGTGAACTACACGTATTTGTTGGCTTTAAGTACTAAATGAGGCGCCGAAAGTTTCACCGAGGCGGAGGCGAACAACAATGCTTGACTTGTCCATTAGCAACATATTTGTTAGAGCAAATAAAGAGATATTAAGCGTTTGCTACACACACATACAAACTGGAAAAAAGTCCGCCTGCAAAAGCCATGAGTAACAAATTTTCGCGCGAAACGCCTTTGTTCAACTACAAAAAAGGTGCTCAGCAGTGCGACTGTGTCATATATAATATTTGCATGCCCACCACACACACAAACATACACCTCTACATTTACGGCATCATAGATGTATGTGTGTTAACGCGTATGCATTTGCATAAGACGAATTGCCAGCCAACAAAGCCTGAGCAGTGCATTGGCGCCGTCTGATGGCAAGCGCTGGCATATAAATATATATATATACATATATATATATTACATATATGTACATACATATAAACATATATGTTTGTCTGTTTGGCTGCAATCTCTAGCCCGCTCGTCCCAATTTGAAGCACCAAATTACTTTGTGTGTTACCTTTAATACAAAGTCCTGAACGAAATTCCAATTTGACGCCACTAATATGTTGTTGCTGTTGCTGTTGCTGGTGTTGGTCGGTGCTGAGCTTTACACAAAGACTTACACTCCCTCAGCGCGCATTTATTCATCTACACGTCGCTTGAAAAAATGAAAAGAAAAAATTACGAAGGAAAACTTTATTTCCAGCAAAGCTGAGCGGAGTTGCCGCCATGGTCAGCTTTCGGCTTTCAGCTTTGCTGTCTGCAACTGTGGCTGCACAACAAGAGCGTAGCGGCGGCGGCAGCAGGACGAGGATATCATTTCAACATTTCAACAGCTACATTCAGGTGGCCATTATGCTATTCCTCGTGCACGTTTGAGTTAACGGCGAAAATTTGTTGAATGTGCCAATGAATTTTTTATATACAAACATACACACACATATATTTGTATGTACGTGTATTTATAATAGTGTTTGCATGTATCAAATACAATATATTTTCGCACCCACTCGCCTTTATTCAAGAAAGATTTCATTTTTCCACACAAAAAGCAGGAGAATTAATAACAGGAAAAGTGTGAAGAGAAGAGAGTGAATTGTTGTAAAAGGACAACAGCTTGAGCGAGAGCAACAAGCCAAGCCAACAGCTACCGGTAACTTATCGCTTCGAATAAAAAGTGTTAAAAATGAGATATGGCAGTCGTTCGGCCAGCGTAGTTAGTGGTTTTGGAAAAAACCTAGAAAAAGATCCACTTGAAATTTAAAATACAAGATACAAGTATGTGGGTGAAAGTGTGTCGAGATATATGTATGTTGAAAAGATTAAATAAACAGAATATTGCAATATTTATGATCAGCAAGTTTAAAGTTCATCTTCCAAAGTACTTTTTAATGTTTCGTTGGCATATTTTCGCCAACACTTTGGCGATTTTTCCTTTTTATGTTGTTGCTTTTTTATTGATGAATGATGCCTGAAGCTTATGACATCATAGTGAATATAAATTTAAAAAAATAAAATTCTAAGTATTTGGCATAGGAAGATTCATAATAATATCCAATATTAAAACCATAAGAAAAAAATATTCAAAATTTAAGTAATTTATTAACAAAAAATGCTCAAAAATTTAGTTTAAATTTTTATTGATATTCAAAATATTTTCGGAGCCAAAATTGCATCACATACATTTTGTCAGAAAAGTGCCCATAAAGGGCCTGAAAGGATTCTTTGTGTCGCTATGTTGACTCAACTGTCCTCTATGCCGATCTGTGCTTTGGTTTGTTAACACCGCTCGGTGTTGTCATTCAACTTCAGATCTCCTTTCGAATTTTCTTAAAAACTCAATCGCCTTGAAAACATGCTAAAAACCTATAGTTGGGTTTTACTTTGATTATTGCAATGTCTTGCCCTAGGGAATTTCGGCGGTAAATAAAGAATATTATCTGAAAGCTTAGCAGCGTGCAAGGACCAAAATTTGCCGAAAATACATGTGAAAAAAACTTTTTAATCTTATTCTTGCATCATCATAATGTACCATTCCGCAGGACTATCATTGTGAAAAAATTTTTGAGCTAAGGCTTTTGCTCTCTCCAAAATTCAAATTATCACTTCGAGGCGACCGTTTTCATTTGGTAAAATATTCTGCAGCAACTGAAAATAAATTTCAGAAATATATTTTATACCTATTTGGTTTAATTGATAAATTTTCGCATTTTTCTGAAATAAAATAAAGTGTGATTGATCTTCAAAAATGTGGGTGACTGGGGGAGAATAAGGATAAAGTCGTTCATAACATAACCATATTGGATCTAAATTTCCTGGCTTGGAAACCGTTTGTGTCGGCTGAATGCCCAGTGATCGCTTGATGGTCAGAATTTTTGCATGATTGCTTGTTGCAGTATCACGACCATAAACACTATTCACATGTTCAGCCACCTGACTTAGGCTTTCGCCTTTATCGATGAAAATTTCTAGAATACATCTATGTTAAGGGATCAACACTTCTCCCATTATCTTATTTAGTAGAAAATATCATTTTACTAACGCGATCTACCGGAATCCAATTGAACTTAAAAAATGCGAGATTGATTCCTTTTTACTGGAACAAATAGTAAAATGCCTCATTTGAGCCCGGCCACTCGACACCGAAGCCAACAAGTTTTGATAAGAACCCCAAGAGATGTTACTAAATTTTTCTTCTGTCTGTGAATTTCTCCTCTCTTTATTTGTACACATGTAAATTTTGTATTGGCGCACCGAATTGTCGCTGAACTGTTTACGTGAAGCTTAGTACACCGAACTATTAAAGTTACTGCTAATGTATCACACCACATGCTGAAAAATATAGTTGTAATCATTGCCTCCCCAACCACTAATATTTTACATATAAGCTTGGTGCAATTTTTAAAGGTACACATTTGTCCTCGATACAATATTACCCGGTACATTCTTATTTGGTACAGTTTTCTTCGACGAAAACCTTTTCTTTGCTGTATTTTTCGGTGTATACTTTTTCGGTACAATATGCTTCTTACAGTTCCCTTTGCTACGGTGATTTTTGGTACAGTTTGTTTAATACAATATTTTTTTTTATCCATTTTTATTCTGTACAGTTTCCTTCAGCGCTGTCGTTTTTATTAACAGTTTTCAGTTTATTTTGACACAGTTTTGGATAATGTTATAGAAAAAATTTACGCGTTGATCTTATCCTTGACTACTATTGATAGTACCCAAAAATATTCAGCCAGGCGCTTGCAGAGGTTTTCAACATTTTTCCATTGAATTGTACCTTCCCTTTACAACTTTGAGGCGAATGTCATTATAGATAAACCAACAAGGTCTAACCGACGACCCATCACTACCAGCTAAGAATTTCGAAGCTAGCCGGTTCATCTAATCGGTGTCAGTGCGCCTATAATAATACAGTCATCCTCGCGTTTCTTGATCAAACGCCTTTAAGGGTATTTGTGTAACAGTGATTTCCGCCTCAGAAGGTTTTGATACGTGAAAGTTTGACAGAAAAATATTTGAATATTTGAATATTTGAATGGAACAAAAAATCGCTTGCCACTTAACTAACGGAAATCAGCTACATTATTGCATACAAATAAATGCAACAAACAATTTTCACCTTCATGTGCATAACTGTAGACGCGTAAAGTTGACAGTGCTAAGGTGGAACGTGAAGCGGAAGGTCAAACAAGAGGTAGGCGAACTCACACATAGCTATAACATACCAATAAATACTATTGGCTATTTGGTTTAAATTTTAATTTTTTCTTTTTCGCATCTATGTACCTATATAAATATGTATATATAGACCCTGCAGAGAGAAGGTCAGATATTATGCAAAAATTTTAGTTAAATACCAGAATTTTGAAGATGAAATCATACCAGTTTGTTCTTTGTATGGCAAATTCAACAGTAAAGGGAGCAATAATACCACCGCAGTGTGTTGAGTTTCGGCTGAGTTTCATTCTCAGTTACGGTCTACGGAAGTGTGTAAAATGACGTTCATCGCTTCATGGTCACGATAGCTGACTGTTTAGAGATTAACGCTGTAGCACATTCGAGTTAAGGTTCGAGGCTTTTTTTCTTCCTTTTTTTGGTGAAAAAGAAACTCAACATGCCTAAATGAACTAGTATATAACTAGTATAAGGCTGATGCATAGTCGTAAAAATGACAGTTCTTAGGACATCGCCGTGTTAAAAATTCCAGTTGCTTACATGGAAAATAGGTGCGAAAATAGTTTGTATGAAAATACATACCAGTAGTTAACAGCTAGTACTTATCCCTGCAGGGAAAGTGTTCAGATATGCGTGTGTTTGTGTTTGCGTATGTGGATTGCCTGTGTAGTCAGGTGAGTATAAATACATTTGCAAAACGGATACAGATTCCAACCAGACGCACTTATAAATAGTTAAAAAGTGAAATAAAATTTTATGTTTTCAATTTCCGCTCCCAATGCCTATTTATCCAACACGCATCCACACACACGCACATATACGCGTGAGAAAAAATAAAAAAAATATATAATAAAAATAAACTACATGCCAACCAACTTAATATTCGTAGGTACGCCACTTCGACTAAAAGGATATTGAAGCACCGACGTCCAGGACTGCACACGGCAGCTGTTATTGAACATTATTTGCGGCTATAATATTTTAATTTCTGCCAAGTGATACTCTATGATGGCACAAACACACATACAAACACTTATTTGAATATACAAATAATAGCGGCAAATGCGAAATACAGCACAATGAGCAGGTTATGCCGACGATTTTTTAAATTTCAAGAAAAAATTCATATTAACTAGCAAAACCAATACTCAGCACATGTGTAATTGAATTTAATCTCCTGAAATGAAAAAAAAAAAAATACCAAAAAGAAACAAATTAAAATAAAATAAAATTGAATAAATAATGCCTGCGGCTCTTGCGTGCTTTTGGGTATTGATTGAAATTAAAAGGCACAAAAAGGACGCCAATAAAATTACATTGCATTGAAATTAGAGACATTTCAGGCTTTTAAATGTCACATAACAGCAATAACTAAAAAAAATGTACCAAAAAAAAAAATTGTTTAAAACTTTTAAAAAGTAAACACTTATGCACTTGTGAGAGCTAGTGTATGTATGAGTATATGAGTATATGTGTGCAGTGAAATAAGCTATAAAAAGCCGCACAAAAAACGTTTTGCACATTTAAATACCGTAATACAGACGTCAACGTGCACGTCAAAAGCAACGCGCCATTGAACTCTACTGCAATTGCAATTGGCAACTCTGCGACTGGAGAAGGGCAACAATGTGAAAGAGGTGAGAAAACTCAATGGAAATTGTGGCAACAAAAAAAAAAAAAACGTACAAGCGGGGAAAAACAAAACAAAGTGAAAATGAAAAACATAAAAAACAGCAAAAGAACAGAAAAAACTACTAAAAGGCAACACTTATTCATCAGATAAGCTTAACGGCCGACAGTATTGTTAACAGTCGGGTTCCATTATGGCCTTAACTGAAACTGGAGGCAAATACACACACCAAACACCAACACACACATACACGCCCATCAATACAGCCACACGCGTCTAGGGCCACAAAATTCCAATCGTACACACGCACACCCACACCCACAAGGCCATGCATGAAAGAGACGAGCTTAAAAACTCTAAATACTTTGCTAACGAACTTTATTCAATTATGCAAAGAGCGAAGCTTGTAAATCGATTGTGGATAGCGGCTGGGTGGTGGTGTGGTGGTGTGGGCGCAGCATGCACAGCAGCTAAGTAGAGTTGGTAGTTAGAGTGGTCAAACATTTTATTCGCATAGCTTAGTAGACACATACAATTGTACATATCTATGCATATTTACTAACACATTCGAACACATGTAAGCCATTCTCTAGGTGGGAAAATTTTCAATTGCCTTCCTTTGTTTCGATTGCTGGTAGCAACGAGTACCGGCAGTGTTTTGTAGCGAGACTACGTCGTAGTAAGCTGCAGCGTGTTAGTAGTGTGGAAAGAAGTAAGGTAGGATTAAGTTTGAATGGAAACGAGTTTGTTCCATGGAAAATGAGACTGCTTACATTTCATTTTTGGTACATGATTAATATTATAATATTATAATATTTGTCCCGTTGAAAACGAGACACTGCCTAAAAAATTTATTGAACAAATTTATTTTAATAATTAATTGTAAGTACCTAATATTCATACAAAGTTCTCAACAATAATTCGTTTATTAAAAGATGTTTGTGGCCACTGCTGTTCATCGTTGTCGAAATGCCGATTAGACAGGTTGAAAATGGTCCTTTTATCTACAAATTCACATTATTACCGGAAGCCACTCGGAGTGAGGAGAGCGGTTAATGGTTAAAAGAGAATTTTTAAACCACTCTCAATTTATGTGGTATCAAGTGAATACTTATCTCCTCGTTATGTCAATGGCAGATCAAAATACTATGGATCGAATTTTGGAACATTTCGATTTTCATGCATCGCAATGACGATTTCAGTGATTGACCTCCTAACAACAATAGCAACAGCTTATGTTAGATATAATACGCTGTTTTTAAATAGTATCATTTGAAAAGGCGGTTGTCCTAATTTTTTATATAAATGATAGGAACATAAATGGAATCTGTGAGGGATAGGCCGGTTACGGATAACATTAAAATAAATTTTTGAGCGAAAATAGGTCCTTTTCAGCACTAGCGAAGGATAGATCTTTCAAGTGCTTTCAGCAACTCATTACGTTAGCCGAATATGTTTTTTTTAGAGAAAGAGAGTGGCCGTGAAATATACATAATATTACTTAATTTTTATTTTTTTGTTAAAATTGTTCTGGGAGTGATGGTTATCCAAAAATATCCAACAACAGATTAAATTAGTGAAACGTTATATTTTCTGTTAGTTTCGTAAATATATTTTTTTCCTGAATTTGATTTTTTTTTTGGAGTTTCGTTTTCCGTGGGCCATATATCTTGTACATATGCATGTATATTGTAATTTTTTTCCTTCTGTTTTTAGTTTAATTTTTAAATAGTTCTTCTCGCTGTAAAATATATATTATAATCGCTTTATAATCGCTGAAGTAAGTTTTCCGTGGGGCAGATATTGGGTTGGGTGGTCAACTCCTTTTGCCATTCCCTGAAGTCTGATATATAAACTTATAAGCCGCTATAGAAAACCTTTAGCTGAACAAAACCTTTACACCCTGTGCATATAGCAAACACCGTTATGAAAACTACTAACTTTTCACTGCGCTTTACTAGCACTGATAACAACTGACGTCGGCGCGTTGTGGACTCACGCCTCTGCTTTACTGCATATGACTGTATACGCGACTGTGTGCCATCGCACAAATCGGCTTGAAAATCCTTGCACACTTACAAACGCAAACACACACTCGACAAACGACATTTACGACAAACAAACAAGCAAACCCTTTTGTTAGTTACCAAATTCAACGTAACTGAAGAACCAAAAAAAAAAAACGTCAAAAAGGACTAAGGGGGAATATCAAAACTACAACGAAAAGCGAATTGCAAAAGTAGCAATAACAAAAATTTTGACGAAAATGATATCTGCCTGAAAAAAAAAAATTGGTAGAAAAACACCAAATCTCACCTTCTCCCACACATCTCGGCGCAAAAAATCAGATTACTATCAGATACACTAACGACTACTGGCATTGCATTGGCGACTGCCAGCCTGGCTCCAACTCTGCGCTACATATCCCCACATACCTTTCGAATGTACCATTATTTCGCCACACTTTCCATTGCCGCGAGTACCGCTCTCTGCGCAGCAACTTCGCTAAACTAACAACTGACAAAATGTGCCAATAGAAAAAGCAAAAAAGGAAAAGTACAAAAATAGGAAATTGAATGTGTGAGATTAAAGCGAGAGATAAAATGAACAAGTTACGAGCCGTTACAAAAATACCATCACTTTCATATTGGCATACCCGAATACACACATAAATACATTGCTTTAAAAATCCACTAGTCCGCCGACTATTGGTAATGCTATCGCTAAGAACACATATCTTCCACTGCGCGGATTTTTTTTTTTAAGCCTTCGATGGTTTTTTATGTCTCTTTACATTGGTGGGTTTTAATGAGTTACTGTGTTGCCGTAAGATGTGTTGAGTGCATAAATCTGTTCGGCTACAGTGGACTAATAATAAGTACTGTGAAACGTTGGAAGATAGTTTGCATCTTATGTAGGTGTGGCTTCTACCCCAAGGAAAGTCTTCCCCTTTTCACTCCAGTGGATAATGGTATGGCTACTATCCCCATCCAATGTGTGTTCTTTACACATATCGCGGATTTGCGTCCCGGCTACCATGGAAGGAGAGGATGATGCGATCTAAGATAAATCGAGTATTTGGAGCGTATTATGGCCACAACCTTCACACAATGTCAAAAATGTACTTGTCGACTTCAACGCCCGGTTAAGTAACTACGGCACAAGATTCGGAAAACTTCGCCTCTATAACGAAATATCTCCAAATTGGTTGAGGCTGATCGAACCGAGGTCCGAAACATGATTATCTGCGGTCCTACATTACAGCTCAAGAGAGTTCTTTAATTTATTTGACTATCTTTGAATCGAAAAACTCGCAACCAGATCATTCTTATTGTGATACACGAACGACACGTCTGCGTATTGTCATGCTTTCTAAGGGCACTCATGAACAACTCAGTTTAAGGGAACTGTGGAACAACAGTTTTCGTGAAAGTCGAAAGAAGAACTGGTATTACCGAACCATACCGCATACCGCCATACCGCACTGGAGAGGTTATATATATATATATATATGTGTATATAATAATATATAATAATATATTAATAATATCTCAAACCGTTGCATCATCCCAACAACTAAGGGGTGAAGAAGCTGCCGAGGGATGAAATGGGAAGTGATACGCACATGGGGACCAAAAGGATGACAAAATGCATGAGTATGAAGAAGTGGAGAAGTTGACCGACAGGGGTAATTCTCGAAAATCTGTCTAAAAGATCTGACTTACAGAACGGGACAAAAAATAACACCAATTATCATAGCTTTATTATTAGAATCTCTTTAGCCAACAAGAGTTACTCGAAGGCTTGAAATAGTGCTCTCGAAGACAATAAAGTCGGTAACAAGTCCGTTGGAAAGCTACTGATGACACTTGAAAGAAACGACTGGCGTATGTGATGTGACACCAGTATATCTTTTAAAAAGTTATATACAACCAGAAATATGATTTACCATATAATAGTCACAATTCGAATAGTTACATATTCCCTTTCATGCACAAATGGCAACTCTTTTTCCATTCACTTCTTATCAACTTTGCAGTCTGTGATGCTGCTTTTATGGATTGACGCCTTGTCAATGGAACTGTGTTCGGGCAATACACTGGTAAATAAACCAACTTCAATACCAAACAACAACCAAACAACCAACTTATCAACCAGCCAACCATCAATAGGTGAGGATTTGGGATTTTGTTGTTGACATTGAAGATGTATGCATGAATGTTTATTCATATGCACATGTACATTTATATGTGTATATATGTATTATTCCATGTTTGTTGGTACATACATACATACATATGCATATATGCAAGCTGATTGGGTTAGTGAGGAAAGCAAAGAAATATTTACCGTCCAAACGTCAGTTGGTCCAAAGGTAAAGTGCCGAAAAGCTCCCAACGCTTTGCATGAGCATGTTGCCTGGCTAGGAGAGTACGAGAAAGAGGCACAAATAAACTGGCACTGCACCGGATGAACGCTGGCCAACAGCTTATGTTACTTTTTGTCTTTGCATTTTTCTACTTTAATATATTTGTGGGTTGGGAAGGAGGGGTAGTGGTGGGTGCTCCCGCTCTGTAGGTCCAAGATTTTTTGTTAGTAAATTTCACATGTGTTGCGTTGTAAATGCTGTTTTTACTTCTGCAGTGTTTGTTGTCCGGTGTTACTCATAGCTTATGTGTATTTGCATGCATCCGTTTCGCACGTCCTGCTGCACATACATACCTATATGTACATGAATGTGAGTGTGAGCGGGTGAGCGTGTATGCGTGTATGCGTTTGTGTGAATTTTAATTTTTTATGTTGTCATGATTTTTTTTACTACTTTTCTACCTTGCTTTTGCGTGCCACATTCTTGTATGCGTACACTTGTGTATGTATGTATGTACATATGTGTATGGTATGTGTGATTTTTTCCATCGCCAAGGCACCCAATGTCCTGGCAGTTTTATTCAATTGTTGAAACTGTTGCATTATCGTGTTTATGTTTTGGGCTTTTTTCGATTTTCTTCACATTGTTCGTGTAACAGGTGAATTTTCGAATGTCCTCTGTTGTGAATTGTGCTTGAGCTACTGAAAAGCATTTCAGATTTTTTTTTTTTTATTGCTTCAGTTCATATGACACTCAGCACGAGCAACTGTGCAGACATACACATACATATACAAGCATTGACTATAGAACATCTCAGTTTTTAATATTACCAACACATACATTTATTTACACATACATACATACAAGCATATACATAGGTATATACGTTATATGTATATACCTACTGGTGTATATATGTATGTATAAAAAGCAGCGCCTTCACCTCTCTATGCTTCAATCACTTTTGACTCCATTGTTTACATCCGCCTGTCCATGGTGTCTGACCTTTGGATAATGTCGAAATTTCTTTTTGCCTTCAATCCAAAGTTGGTCTGGCATTCAGTGTAAACATAGTTAGTTATCCCATTTCCTGTTGTAGCAGCAGTGTTGCTTTATTTAGAAATCTTTTGCAATATTTTTTTTTGGTATTTTGTTTTTGTACTTTTAAATTTTTTTTTGCTGTTTAAATCATTTTGGAAATTTCAAAAATAGTATTTATGAGTTTTTATATGTGTGGCACTCATTCAAATGTGTATACCCAAGTGGTTAGTTCCCAACAAAATGATTATTGAATTTTCTACATAGCAATTTGATAAAGACTTGCATTTACAAATCTCTGAAGAGACAAATTTTTCGGTTGTAAGGAGGGTATATAATGTACATAAGTCCCCTACTACGATGATTCTCGATAATAATATTTCTTTGTATATACGAATGCTCTTGTATAGCTCCCAGATAAACATTTGCAAAGAAATAATTTTATTGTTTATAAAGAAAGTTAACCCTAAAATGAATATTGCTGCAAAACGGCAATATGCCCTTAAATTGACTATAATAATAATCATATTGTGTTAATGTACGTTATTGTAATTAAATTACAACATCACCCAATTTTTAATTTTATAAAAATTATAATTTGTTTAGTTTCTAAAAAAAGTGTTTAAAAAAATTTCCATTTATTTTATATACTCGTACATCAATAACTGAACTTTGTTATATGAATCTGGAATTTGGCAAAAGTGTGTTTTTATGAATGTTATAGATCTGTAACTCCATAAATTTATTACTATGAATTTGGTTTAAATTTTTATATTGTATTATTACAGATGACTTCGCTGAACCATCGAGAAATCCAAGCATATTTGGATGAAATTTTGGACGCAGAACGGTCAGAAGATGATGTAGAAGATATCGATGACGAATTTAATATTGTTAGTGGGGAAGAAAATCATAACTGCGCTGTCGTTGAAGATGATAATGATGAAAAGTTTGAGGAACCATATCCCTCAACAAGCCAAGCTAGTCATCGTTCAAGTATAAAGGGGCTTATATGGAAAAATAAAAAGTTTATTTTGTATTGGGGTGGAAAATCTTTTCAAGGCACTCTTACATATCCACCGAAATTTTCTCATATTTTATAATACCGGAACTGTTAAAATACCTATATTAAAAATTTCATACGTAAATGTATAGTGTTGCAGATATACAACAGAACATTTTTTTGAAATAGAATCGTGAAAACAAAAATAAATTTCGTTTCATTTTCTTTTCCTAAAATTGTGTGGATATATTGTAACTACTATATACATATATTTTTTTCAATTCGGAAAAAAATCATGCATTTAAGAGTTAAATATGTCTATACTTTACACCAAAAATGCTAAAAGAAAGGCTAAGCATTGCTCTTGTCTTTTCAGTGCCATATTTAGGCTAAGATATTTTTCACGAATATGAAAAAAGTCGCAGAAATGAACAGATATCTTATGAAATAAGAAAAGCTTTCGAATTCAGAACTTGCTGCTGGATTGTATTTCTGGATGTGGCGCAAGCATTTGATAAGGTCTACATCATAAAATTAAGCGATTCTCACCTAACACGTTCCACAATATCCTTGAATCATACTACCCAAATTTACATTAAATTCAAAAAATGTCCTGCTGTCAAGCTCAACAATGTACCTTTCCAAGCAATCCATTTTGTCAGGCTCTTAACCTGGAAATGACATATTTCCGGATCAAAATCAAATGCCGTGGTTTTCATTGACTTTTAAACAAGAAGTCGGGACTTAGCTTTAACAACAAAGTCCTTCTTTATAATGCAACAATAAAACCGATATGTATGTATGGAAAGCAGTTACAGCTTGTGCTAGGAATATAAATATGATTCAAAGGTTTCAATCAAAGACGTTAAAAATAATAACAGGCAAATCATGGTACTGGTGTAATGAAAATATCCATAGAGATCTAAATTCACGCACCATCAAGAATATATAGAAATTGCAGCATAAAAATACGTAGCAAAACTGCCCAATCATCCTCTCGACTAACACCTTGTCTTCCGCAACAAATCAAACACGCCTGAAGAAAATAGCCAAAGTCAGCCTTCTAAAGAACAACGTGAAGCCAGCAGCATGGAGAATAGAAATACAATGGAAGAGTTTGAAATTTCCTGCCAAGGGGCAAACGCAATTAGAGAAATTAATTTTCTGTAATTTTTTTGTGTTGTTCGAACCTGACTTTCCGAATGTCAGTAGGCAGTGATAATCAGTTGGATTTTGCTTTTTACTTACGACACTCTTTTTTCAACTGAAAAATAATTTAAAGTCTACTGCTTAAAATAGTGACAAAAATGAAAACTACACAATGATTTATCTGGTATTGTTATTTTGTTCAGAGTGTATACAAAAATTAAGGGGGTTTTCATGGCAATTGCTTATTAAATATTGGAAAAAAGAGCATTTCTAACAGAGTTAATTGGAAAACATACTGGAAACTTTTGATTTTTAAGATATGATCTTGAATAACTTTAAATAATTTGAAATTTGAATCCATTTCCAGAATGTAATCTAAATTTTATTCAAAAATAACAAAGAAAGTCAACAAAAAATATCTCTTAAAATCCATAAAAACTAGAATTTTGCTTTTCAAAAAGCAGCTGAAATGCAGCTAAACAATTATTCAGGTTTATGTCAATGTTCATATTTGTAATTAATAGGCCAAATACACTAGGAGTTAGCATATTAGCATATGTACAGGTATGTGTATCTGCATGCCTTTTTGATGCAGATAACTCACCCCACATGTACATACATGCATTGTAATTAAGCAAACTTCGAGCTTCAACTTTCCCACAAGAATAATCATATGCTTGCAACTAATTCAAAGTCGTTAGTTGTTGAACACGACTGACCTCTTCGAACAAAAGTTCGTGTGTACCGATGTACGTATTCAGGTATGTATTGCGGAAGGTCGAGAGGCTAAGTTGGCGCAGAATGCCATAAGTCAATAGAGGGTTGGGCCAGCAAGGTGAATTCATGAATTGACTGATATGAAAAGCAAGTTTGTGGAATATTTTGTTTGTAAGGTGAAATTAGCAGTTTATTGGTGTGTATGTGTTTGGGTGTTTGTTTCAAGTTTCCACATTTGCCAGCCACTTAAGCTAAATATGAGTTGCTACTTCATATGCAAAGCCAAGCAACCATCTACTTATCCACATGCAAGCGATGGCAGTTGCCACCAGCAGACACATAATCGAGACAGTTATTAACGAAAGTGCCACCCACACATGGACAGAGAGAACAAAGGCATATAGTCACTCATTAAATCATATACAAACGAACAAGCAAAAAAGAAAGTAGACACTTTACGTCTAAGTTCTATTAGTAGTTAAAAAGTTTGGTGCTTCTGTACATATGTATCTGTTATATATATGTGTGTATATCTACCTGTAAGCATGCGTGTGTGCCCCGTAAAAATATTTTGAGCTGCTTAGTAAACACCTACTTTCATGTGGTATTCTAAGTGTATTTGTATGTGACAAAATATGTTTGAATATCCTTACAAACACACACATATACATACGAGTTTATTTTCCTGAGAAAGCTGATCCATACATTTGGCCTTTTTAACCCATTTCTGAAGTAGTCCTCTAAGTTTGTGTTAATTTCAGGACATTAAGACCAGTCAGCCGTTCAACAAGCTCGCTCGCCAAGCCATCCAAAGTCAACAAGACGACATCATTAACTATCGCTCCCGCCTACTTCTTGTTACAACTCTAGCAAGTTGAGTTTGCCACATTTGCTGCTTATTTCGTAGTAAACACCGGACACGTTCCGGCCATGACTACAGTTAACTACCCTCGGTGATGGCTATTGAATTACAAAAACAATAGATGCTCAATGGGGAGCGCAAGTGTGCTAAGGGTGTGTACGTGTGTGTGTGTGTGTGTGTGTGTGTGTGTGGTGCTTAAGCAGCGGGTGCTGCGTGCCAAGCGCCGATATCAGCCAAAATGATTTTCATGCGCTACACTTACAAACCATAAAATAGAGACGGTTGAAACGCATAAACTTCTTCCCCACCCCACTCATCTTTCTCCTCTTCAACTACTTTGCACTTCTCCTTCTCATTTAACTCCTTCACTGCCGAGGGTTGTGTATATTTTCACTGCGCTTAAAATGAACAACATACACCCATACACGCATACTTATATTCGTTTCAATGTTCTGCTACCCCTATGCGCGTGTGTCTGCCGCTGTGTTTCGTGTTGAGCACGTGAAAGTGTGGCAATCATAAAAATAGTGTCGGCACTTATCATGGTGTGCCCCAATGGGTTGCGTGTGTGTGTGGTGTGGTTGGAGAAAGTCATAAAATTATACTCAAATAAATTTTTATATTATTACCAATTGAAGAAATATAGAGCAATGCTCCTACATGCATACCTAGTTGGGGTTTAATATCCCTTTTATGGAAATTAATTAATTTTCAATAAAAGAAAATACGTACATAAATAAATGTGAGAATGAGTTGTAGCAACACAAGCTGCTTAGCTTTCACTGCAACCGGACTTCATTAAACTCAAATTTGATGCATAAGAATAAATAATTAATAGGATGATATTAATATTTTAATTATAGTTCTATTTTAGGCATTTGTGTCCGTGAGCCGCAAGGCTTGATCGTGAAATAGAGGTTTCGGTCAAATAAAAATTAAATGAATTTTAATTAAGAGCTATTTCATTAGCAATATAGAAGCTATTCGAAAACCAATATAAACTAAATTTCCTATACGCTATTAAACTCATCGAAATATTTCGTAGTTTTCATATAGATTTTGTTTCACAATCGTTAGCGAAATAAATAAAAATTAAATTTAAATTAAAAAAAAATTAAAAAATTAATTAATTTTAAATTACATGTCAAAAAGTAGCATAAATAGCATGAATTTTGAATTTCAATTACAGGAAATTTCAATAATTAATTTCACAATACCTTATATCAAAAGTCTTCTTTGACACTACTAAAATCTTTTGTAAGCCACATAAAGAGAAATAAAAGTTGCTGGAGCAGCACAAGCAAGAGAAAATTTAATTTCAGAAACCAAATTAGAGGTAAATGAGCGCCGGCATAGAATTCTAATAAGACTTTTAATAAGTTTTTACGTTATTTATTTTATTATAATTTATGAATTATTATGTTAAAACGTATGAAAAAGAAATTTCCACATACATACACAGATTTCCACATATTAGTCCGCCAGGGACATTACCATCTTTCAAATTTCAATTAAATCGAATCATGATTAATGATAGTTTGGACGGTAGAACTATTTCTCCATACATTGACATGGCAAAGAGCTATCTATGTTCCGGATATCAAGAAATCGAACCATGAATATAATTTTTGTAGCCTATCTATATTTCGAATATTAAACAAATGCGACTAAAATAAAACTTTTTCGAATAAATCGCTCCGTATATTCATTTCCCGCAAAGTAAAGTTTCCCATATATTAACCAGGACGGAGCAAGAGAAATGTCAAGCAAATCAAACCATATATACAATTTTCCCACTAAATCAAACGATAAATACAAATTTGCGAATAGTTCGGCCCGGGTCTAGTTCCCGGAAGAAAAAGTATTCCACATACCAATTAAGGCAAAGAGTTATCTCTGTTTGAAATTTCATATAAATCAAAGGCTTAGATTTTTTTGAAGGTCTGCTTCACGGAAAATCCTTTCTGCACCATGTTTGAAGTCTCTACGACCAGTAGTTTAGGTTGTGGTTGATTCGCTAGTCACTAGTTTCAGGATGGTTGTACGTTGAAAATTAAATTCTTTGGTAGCAAAACGTGTTAAAGTTTAAGGAAATTCAACATCTGAAACTTACCTTTGAGACATATGAATCTAGCCAAGAGTCAAGTAAACCTCTCTTTGTTCAAATGTTCTTTTTAACATATTCGAAAATGTAGTAATTACATCTCCGAATTTCCCTTTTCCATTTTTTGTACCAAACTTTTTGTTAGTTCCACTCCATCTTAATTTTGTTCTTAAATATATGTTTGACGAACACGAACTACTTTAAAAGTTAAAATAAAAAAAAAACACAACAATCTTCGCAAAAACAACTACATCGCGTCAAGTTTACAGCTACAGAATATCTGAGCACTTGATCGTGGATATGTAGGTAAAAGGAAAAAAGTGAAAAACAACAATATGTGAAAGCGGCACACATGTAGCTTGATGGGATAACCATTGGCTCGTGCTGTGGGCATCCCAAGTTCGAATTCCATTCGAACAAAAGGTGTCTGGAAAAAGAAGTCTGATGAGGAAACGTGGTGGTTTCCGAAATAGCAGCTATAACTTCTACCGTCCAAAACTATTGTCATAATAATTTTTTCACTATTTCCAGAAAAAAATATATGGTCTGAAACAGTTCCATTTAAATGAAAACCCAAAAACAATTCAACAAAATAATGACCTGAAAAAGCATCTAAAAATTTTCTTTTGTATTTATTTTTAATTAAGGCTCAAGTTTCCAGAATATACTCTATATATGTAATTCTATATTTACCGAGAGAGAGAGCAAATCGTTGGATGGCAAAAATGGTGACAAAACTACTACAGGGGCAGACCCAAGCAAAGGTGGAATACATACCAGGGGTGTTAGTTGCCGGTTTTTTCGATAAAGAAAACAATTAATTTTCAGAGGAATCTCAAAATTTTTTTATTCAAAGTATTGGCCATTGGTTTCTACACATTTCGCCCATCTCTCAGGCAAATTATGGATACCATTCCAAAAAAACTTTTTATCTTTCGAGGCAAACCATTCGACAAGCCATTTTTCGACTTCTTCAAAATTAACGAAGCACTGCTCTGTAAGGGAGTGTCCCAACGATGCGAAAAGGTGATAGTCGGACGGGGCGAGGTCTGGAGAGTACGGCGAGTGCGATAATATTTCCCAGTTAAGTGATTTTAATGTGTCTTTCACCAGTTTAGCGGTATGAGACGGCGCGTTGTCATATTGCAAGATAACTTTGCCATGCCTTCGGGCCCTATCCGACCGTTTTTCGATCAACGCATGATTCAAATTAATCATTTGTTGTCGGCAGCGATCCGTGTTCACCGTTTCACCAGGTTTTAACAACTCGTAGTACACCACACCACACTGGTCCCATCAAACACCGAGCATTGTCCTACGGCCAAAGCGATTTGGCCTTGCAGTCGATGGGTCAGCTTCACCAGAAGAAAGCCATGATTTTTTTCGCTTCGGGTTCTCAAAATAAATCCATTTCCTTACGAATCGTTGAAGCAGCATTTCGCAAACGGTTTTACGATTTTCCAATTGTCTATCGTTCAGTTGGTGTGGCACCCATTTTCCATACTTCTGGATCTTTCCCATAGCTTTTAATCGTTGGCAAATTGCTCCTCGAGTCACATGTAGTGTGAAAGTAGCTATGCACTTACCCGTATCATTCAGGGAACTTATGCCTAACTTAGAAAACACGTTGTTTCATCGCTTGGCTTATGGGCTTGAGTTCAACATAGAGTTCCAGGCTACTGTTTCCTCATTACGACTCTTTGAGGACTAGTAAAGCAGGAAGTGTAGGGAAGGGATAGAGACAATTAAACATGTAATCTGTAAGTGCCCGGCATTCTGAAGATAGAGGATTATCTGAGGATAAATAGCACAAGGCGTTCGCTCTGCAGTAGATGAGGCTTTAAAACGCCTGCTTCAATTTGATGTGAGATCAGCATATTCTTCAAATTAAGACACAACAGAAACTGTACCAAGACATAATTTGGTCTCATTTAGTGTGTGTAGTTTACCAACCTAACCTGGGTTGTTTGTTTGATCACAATTGCTACCTTTTGTCGGTGAACTCCGATGGTTAAGACCAGTAAAATTTGCAACGAGAGATCGCAATTTTGACATTTTGAAAGGAATATTGCAAATTCATTCTAAATTTCACCCAGTAAGAATCAGTAAGCAAATAAAAAATTACTTTCTCAATTTCGTTATCGGCTTTATTATTGACATTTGGGAGCAAACTGAAACAGTATATTTTATAAAAACAGATCTGCAAAAGAGTAGGCAAAACAAAATTGTCGTCTTAATTGGATAAGAAAACAAAGTAGCAAACTTTAAGTGGAAATTTTTTCGGGCCCACACAATTTACCGAGCCTCTCAAATCCATTTTAAGATTACTGAAATATGATATTATAACTATTTATTAATTGCTATTGGTCGATATCGGCTTTTAGAAAAGCCATGTATGCATATCGTGAGGAAAAACACCTCAAAAGATATTAATTTTTTTATAAATTATTAAGTTTCACCAAAAAATAGATGTTATGGGAACCGCAATGCAGATTCATAAATTTCTTATATTGTGGCATATTTTCTTTTTATTAATTTTAATTATCAAGCTGGCCGAAGAATACTGAATAAAGTCTTCCATATTTTTATTATTTTTTTATAATTTTTTTATGATTGTGTTTTGATATTTAATTAATTAATGGACATTTAACATAACATCTTTTCTGCCAAACAGGAATGTGGATCAAAACTTTTTTGTGTAACTTTAAGGGAATGTAACAAGCTAATATTAAAAAGTAGTCAAGATGAATTTTTTGTTTGCTCATTTTACTCTAGCCATTTTAGTTTTTCAAAAAAATTAAAAAAAAAATAGTTTCGTCAAAAAGAATTTAGTCAAAAAAATCAACATTCATACATACGAGGGGATTAACAAAAGTTCAGTAAGTTGACAAGAAAAAAATAAACATTTTTTTTACTTATTTTTAATCTTTGTCCTTTTTTATGTTCTCGAAATAATCGCCATTAATTTCAATGTATTTTTTAAGCCTATAGAGCCACTTTTGAAAACAGTCCTCGAAATATTGGTTTTTTAGCTTATCAAGTTCAGCGTTAACCGCATTAATTATCTCCTGGTTGATATCAAGCACCTTTGCATTTTTTTTTTTAATTATTGGAAATAACCAGAAATCACAAGGTACTATATCCGGGGAATATGGTGCTGGACGCATTTCTTCGATTCCTGAGATCGCAATAAAATTACTCGTTATTTCAGCAGGGTGGGTTGGCGCGTTTTCATGATGTAAAAAGTAGCGCCGAAAATCCTCTTTCTTCCTGTTTTCCAACAAATTTTTGGTAAGTACTTTTCGGTGTACCATTTTGCAGATACCGTTTGACCCTTTTTCAGTGTAAATTGACATCATTGCTTTTGCTGCTGATTAGATTTTACAAGTGGGTTCGCTCCTATTGGGCTCCATACAATGATCTGCTGTTCGTCATCAGTCATGGGTGACAACTTTACTAAAGTTGCTAGACTGACCATTTTCGAATTTGTGTATGAAAATTTGAGCAAAACACGCTCATTTAAAATTCGCGGTATTCATTGAGCAGATTTCTTCGTGGATCCCAGATGATTACTTAATATTTGCGATACAGCCATCGCATTCAAGCCCAATTCATTAGCCAACATTTCTTGTGTTAATCGTGGATTTTTGTTAAATTTGTACTTCACCAGAGCTACAACGGTCTGCATAATTTCCCTTCGTATAAGTTCGGAATAGTTCCTTTAGACTAGTGACCAAGGCGTTCATAACTCCTAACCTAATAATGCAGAATTAACGGTGATCTCCTCTGATCCATGATCATTACCGAAAATATTTTCACCTATACATATATGAACTGCCATTCTACAAAAATATTTATTTTTCACTGGTGGTTCACACGTTAAATATGTTCATTCGTTTTTTACCAGATGTAGCGTGAATATATTCACGTGGTCGCACTTTTTTTTGAATATCCGCTTTTGGAGGACGTGAACTTAGCCACACCATACTTTTTTTTTATTAATGTACTAATTTTGTATTTTTTGCATTAAATTTACCAAACACACAAGCTAAGAACAAAAAATCTATACGAATTTTTTCGCGATTTAAGAAAATGGTAAAATTCGGGGATCGAAAATGGCAGACAGCTTTAAGAGTATACTCGTATCTTGAACAAAATGTAAATCGAAAAATCTTTGAGATAAAGAATGTACGTATTTAAATTTAAATTTTTGAGGTTAATGAGGTGTATTGTCCTTAAAAGTAATTTCGAATAGAGGACCCAAATATAAATTTGCATAATTATATTTACAAGCAAATATTCTCTTGCAACTATTTTGGGTGTAAACACGCCCACATATCCGCACACACATGCACATATATACATACATACACATTAACACAAACGATTAATTGGCATTTTGACAAACGATGAAGAGAACAAGCTTATAATGATGTCCGCACAAAACACAATACATGCATTAATATTAACATATGTATGTCAATGTATGTTTATACATATGTATTGCTTGTATGTAGGAGTTTAAATATAATACATAAGCTATGACATTGGAAAAAGACGCCTTAATGTACGACGACAGTCAAATTTCCTATAAATGCACATATATCCATATATTTGTATATTTTTGCACGTATATGTATGTATATGTATAGTAAATAGATACTTCATAATTCTCATATGTTTGTACATATACATATATAGGTATGTATACGTGCGCGCTCGTATTTGCTTACATCTGCATGCTGTTCCCTGCAACAAGATTTATTTTCTCCTCCTGTCAATTTGACATGACAATTGTCACTTAATTATTTTGCGAATGTCGAACGTCTTTGCTTACGCATTGTTGTTGGTTATGTTGCAATGTGTTGCTATTCGCTATTCGCTAATATTGCTGACACGGGCGGCGGCAGCTGTCAACAGCGTTAGTGTAGACAACTGGCAACTGACGGATGGTTGTCTCTAATTAAGTACACAGCTAACTTGCACATACAAACATGTATGTATATAAATATATATATACATATATACAAACATTCAATGTCAAAAACAGTGCTTACATTTGTTTATATGCTTATACGAGTATATATGGATAGATAGAACTATACTAATTTATATGCATTTTTCTAGTTTACCACACTCACATACACACACAGACATGCATACATTCGAATAGTATATGGAAGACACCGTCAAAGTCAAGTGTTGGCATATTTATCAATTTGACAAAATTAATAGTGATGTATTCATATGTATGTATATAATATATGTTTGTGTGTGTATTGTTAAAAGCACAGTCATCACTAATAAGGACAAATGCAACCGACGTCAACAAATGACTGACTAAGAGCGCTTCAAACAAATTTAGTAACACAAGATATACGTATAACATATTTACACAATCACCGATATATATGTGTATAGGGATATATTAAATACGTTAGTACAGAATAAATTTAATAAGCATTTCCATATACCAAATTCTAATATGTAAAGCTAAATTTTTTTTTAAATTTTCAAGATGTATTAGTTGTTATTTAATTGCTATATAATATTTTGTGCTTTCCATGGTAGTCTCCATCAAATGCGATGCAATATTTTCTAATACTCGAAGAAAATATTTTTTAATACTCGAAGAAGATCTATAGTGCGGTTCAGTAACTTTTATCAATACGATTTGTCGGATCGCAAACTTGCGAATTCTGTCGCTTACAGCTTTACAAACGTCAAAATATGCAAAATATTCAAAGGACAAAAACAAAATAAACTCCTGATAGCAAATTATTATTTTTTAATTAATTAATTATTTGTATTGAGTCTGTTACGCGATGGACACAACGCCTTATGACCAACTGACTCAGTGATATTTCCTATTGGTCTCCAACGGCACGTTAATAGCATCCAGTTGCTAAGAAACGCAGGCGGTTAGAACCTTTAAACGTTTTAGTAGTGTTAAAATTGAAAAAATACTTCAAAGTTATATTTTTAACTGTTTTTCTCTAGATATCGCTGTTATTCTTCTGTCTTTTAGTTGGTTATCAAGTTGAGAAACGAATCATTCAACTAAATCTAGCGTTAATCTATATAAATTGCGAAACTCAGTTGCATTCAGGTGGAAACGATTTTCCATTTTGTGAAGCAAACTTCTAACCAACGATGAACGGTACGATGCCTTCTGATTTTGGGATAATTCGTATTCCAATTACACGAAAGGCATTTTTATTTATTATTTTCTTTTTATTTTTTAATATCTCAGAAAATTTACCGACCTATTTCAATTTATTTACAACTTTAATAAAATATCAATATAATGCGAATAGAGCTAACAACTTTAAAATATTAGTCGCTTAGTTAGCGATTTGTCGAGTAGCTTACGACAAAGGCGACAGCGAATATCGTTAAAATATGTACAGAGAATAGCGAAATCGTTAAAGTAAACTCATTTAACGATCCGAAAATCATTATAATAAAATAGATATAAGTCTTTGGTATGTCCGTGCTTATTCGTCCCAAAACTTCCCCTTTAATGGATTTATTCAGTCGTGGGAAATGTAAAGAGTATGAAGGCCTTTAAAATGGTGGATACGTCTTGTTATTGCCTAAAAATATATGAAGAAGTACTTAAGAAATACATTTTTATATAAAGTTTTATAAGACAAGGATGTAGAGTGGAGGAAATTCATCTTTTACCTATAATATTTTAAAAATATTTAAATTCCTAACGACAGACAATCTCTATCCACTTATATGGGAGATCGAAAAACATAATAGAAGTTGTATTTTTTATCACATTCAATCCATTTTCTATTGATCATCAACTTTTAGCTGTTATTTTTTGACCAGATTTTTAAGGCTGTCGAAGAAACCAAATGGTTTTGGCTATGCCGTCAAAGCTTGAGGAGAAAGTTGGCGGAGGTGTCTTCTCAGAACACCCTCCGATGGAACTCCCGTTCAGGCTACCTGACCATTGCAATGTTTTCCAGGCGGATATATCTGCAATCGTGAAGGCTGCAAAGAAAATTGGAGCCAGCTTTAAAGGTAAAGATATGTATCTCCATTTTCAGCCATGGTCAGGCAGCAATAAAAGCACTGTGCTCGCTTACACTAAACTCCAAATTAGTGCTGAACTGTCGTCAATCTGTACAGGAGATGGCCAAACAGAATAGACTGTCTCTCACATGGGTACCTGGTCATAGGGACATCGAGGGAAACTGTAAGGCAGATGAACTTGCTAGGCGAGGTACGACCAAGCAGATTCTTCTCGATAAAGAAGATGGCCGAAATGGGATAAGAAGAGATCACGAGATATGTACTCCTTAAAAAGAGGTGACATGGCAGAAAGATTAGGGGCTCCCTATAAAAAATGCTGCTTAAAATTCAACCTTAAACGAGAAATCGAAAAGTGTTTTAATTGTTTTCCATAAAACTTACTGCTTAAGGCTGACTTTTATAAATAAATATAAAATAAGCTAAGCAAATAGAATTTTTTATAAAGAAGTGGTAGCTAAAATCGTAATTAATTATGTATTACAATATTAAACTTAAGTTAGAGCTCCACACCAGTCTTTAAAGGTTCCATTATTTTTCAAGATTTTTAGGTTTCAATGGCGCTTCAGGCATTAGAGGCTGGCAACTACACGCGAAATACATATACGAATATTCGCAAAAATTTACATTTCGAAATTAAACATAAATCTTATATGAATTTATGCTTTTGAACATTTATATCAAAAATAAATGTTCTCGAGCAAATTATAGACAAGAACAACAGTCAAATAACTTATTGATTAATAAATACCATAAAGCAAAGTCTTCATCCATCTGTCTGTTCGTCATAAACTCAAAAGTTACTGAGCGGTTTTCACAAATGTATGAAGCGATTACTCAGGGAGGTTTATGTAAAGAATTTTATACCTTCTTCTTCCTCCGATGAAAAAAGATAAGATTATAATCCATAGTTCGATTTGCTTTCATTTTTTATAATTTCTTGCCTACACAAATACATTGAATCCTTTTATTTTCCAGAAATGTTTCAGAGTCCAGGTTCTAATTATATAAAGCTTAGAAAAGGCAGCAAAAATATTATGATATGAAACTTACTCCCTTATCTATTACATTTGGGCCTCGTTTGTGGTTTGCTGCTAGCTCAAACTACAATTCTTGATGCAATTATATCCATCAATAATTTCAATAGTGGCTTCATTGGCAAATATTTAAAAAAATGCACATTTTTCGGCGCTCTCACGATATAAACAGTTTTGTATCATACTATCTTTGAAGGTACTTTTCTACCTAAATTAAGAGTTATCGAGAATAATTTTTTCAAGATAAAGGTTCGAAAACTGGTAAGATAAATACTACAGCAGCGAGTTGTTTTGAGTTTGGCAGCGTTGCTGTATTCATATAATAAGAGTTAATATTCTTATTGAAGGCGTTAATATTCAGACTTTCGTAAGGAACTTTGGATCTGGCACATATCTATATACCTCAGCACCCGCAATATGTAGGTATATAAATAATGTAAAGAGAAGTTTTAATCATTCATATAATTATATAATCTCAATGCCAAATAAAACATAAGACATACAAGAAACTCAGCTGCTTTTAGGCGTTCGGGCTTTTTAAACTTGTGGTTGTGAAGATGTCTTCCGATACAAAATGAGAAGACAGATATCTGGTTGAACCACCATTCTGCAATCTCCCAAAGTGAACTACGAAATGATTCCTTTGAGATTTACAATGCTCAACGAAATTTCCTCTGTACCTGTTAGCATAGCTACCGTGCTATAAATATGTATACTTATTACTTGGCGAAGTTGGTGGCAAACTGAAGTAAAAGAAAAAAAAACACCTAAAAGTATGCAATGCTTGCTTGTGCTTAATTTCTATAAAAATGTCTATGGCTATATATATGTATACTCGTATGTATATACATATATATATAGTCTGAAAAGCAGTTACCAAGGTGATTTGAAAAACACGCATGACCATTTAATTTACTTGCACTCAAATGCCACTTGGACGAGAACTTCATTCCTGTCTGTCGATTTTAGACTAAAACAATAAAGGGCAGTTAAATTGAATTTACAAAAGCAGTCGTTGTACCGATAGCAATGTCCATATACATACATATGTACATATATATATTTATATATATATTAGGGACTGCATCCGCCTAAATGGCATGAGTATAGCAAAGACTACATACGACTTACAAACGATGAACGATTACCAATGTGTACATGTGCATATATATATATATACGAGTATATGTATGTATATTGTGTATAAATACGACAACGATAAGCTAAAAGCGTTTTTCTACAACAGCACCGACCATTGCAGTGCAATAACAACGCCTTTTTCACAGCACAACTATTTCCAATTGAAACGTTTCAATTGCAGCAAAAGTGTTTGATTAGTTGCACCAAATGAAATTTATTGTTTCTACGTTTACGAGTATATGTATATGTATTTCTGCGAGGAGTATAAACACATATATCAATATACATATATGTATGCACATCGTATTTGTATATGTGTGTAGGCATTTATACACGCTCGATAAGTCTTAATGCCAATCCCTTCAACAACAATAATTGACCTCACCCGCATGAGCGATTTGCGCCCTCTAAATGTACTTTCCCAGCACATATTGGGGTTTTCAAGAAATTTACTGCTGTGTTGCGTGCGCAGCGCAGCCGTAGCGACCAACAGAAATTTTTTTTTTTTTTAATTTTGTATTAAGAACACAGTCTTCATGCTCTTTATCTGGTGCTGATATTGAATGCCTTACGTTGAGTATATACGAGTATGTATGTGTGCATGTCTGTGTTTTGATAGCCATTTTCTTAAGTGTTTTCCTAAGATCAACACTTTGTAATTATACAAACATCCACAATAGCGAATATATGGTTCGTGCTCTGTAAACAACACGATTTCTCGAAATGTACACGTATGTACATACATATGGTACATACACTCCACGCGAACAATGGAGTAATCCAAAACTAACCACTATCCATACAAATAATATAGTCCAAGTAACATTGCGATCTCCTGGGCTGGAACATATACTCAATCTCTGCAAAACATCTGATACGAAAAAATTCGGACATAATTTTAGTTTTGCATATAACTCGCTTTGGACAATACATATGTACATATATAATTGGCACTTTGGAACCACTGAAGCGATTTTCGGCCGATTTGTGGCTTTTGCGTCTTGATATTTTTAAATTAATGGAGGGACATACAGTTTATACTAAACCGCCTTGGAACGGCTGAGGGTTTATGAGGAGCTTTATATCATGTCCAAAATACCCTCGGAGGGGTTGACATTCACCGCCGAGAACTGACCGCAATAAGAAAAATTATAAAATTTTTTATTTAAATAACTTTTTTTATAACTTTTGGATGTTGGTCGAACCACTTGGATCTTCATTTAGTAATTGCGATATTTAAGTCACGAGCAATCTGCTAATAACTGGGTGTAAGCAAGAAGTGAACTAATCCAATAGTAGACTACAGAGGGTACTACCAATGGACCATTTGGTACACAATTTTTTGCAGGGTATTAGTACACTCAAACTGGGATAAATATAACATGTATGTTGTATATACGATTACGTCTAGACATTCTACTCTCTTCTAATGTGGAGAAAATTGCAATTTAATGAATGAAAATTGCTGCCAATATACTATTAATATAAAAATTTATTGAGTTCAGCAGCAAGTGTTTTTAGTTTTATATAGGCATGTACCTATGTTGCAATGTCCAACGGTAAATAAAATTATATTGAATGAATTGCTGGACAAGTTCAAGAAAATTGTTATAAAAATTGAAATAATAATAAATAAAAATGGTATGATTAAAAAAAATCTACTGAAAAAAAATCTTCTAAATAAAACACAATATTAGTTTTGTTTTCTCCCGATATACTTCCATTACACGTCGGCAACGGTCCCCAGGGTCACTAATGAACAACATAAAGAAAATTAATAAATAATTTTATTTAATAAATTCTTCCATAAACATACATACGTGTACATTAATAATACGCCCTGACCGTGTGACGTGGAGTTTTGTACTGTCAATTCGTTCGTTAGCAAGTGACTGTACAAGTGAGCTCAATTATCAGTGCCCGTTTTGAAGTTTAGTCTAATGTTTGTTGATGTATTATGTATGTTCTTATTGAAGAATTTTCACTCCGTCAAAAGTGTGAGAGCGGCTCCTGGCCGCATAGTGGAATACGAGGTGTGACAATTAAGTAATGATACTGATTCCATAAAAACCATATATTTCAAAGTTATTCTACAACTCTGCCATCCCTTCAAAGTAGTCCCCATGTAGTCCAATGATTGTCCTTCGTAATATTTCTGGAACGCTTCGACTGGGATGTCGGCGAGTACCCGCGTCACGGACGTCTGAATGTCCTCAATCGACTCAAAATGGGTTCTTTTGACCACCGATTGTGTTCTAGGCAACAAAAAAGATCACAGGGATATCTGGTCGCACCCTGTTTACTCGATTTCGCAATCTTTCGAGTACTTGGCGATAGTATACTTGATTTGAGGTTTGCCCCAGTGGAAGGAATTCATTGTGGACGATTCCCCGGTTATCAAAAACGGCAATAATCATCGTTTTCACCTTCGAATTGCTCATGCGAGCTTTACTTAAACTTAAACTCTTTATGCCATCGAAACACCAGAGCTCTGTCACCATGCACTTTTACAATTTTAGCGCACGTTTCCGAAGCTATTTGGCGCAACATTTTATCGCGACGCGTTACTCTTGATTTCGTTTTTCCATTTTCGTGACGAGCACCATGAACACATGTTTACTGAACACGACACAGCAGGCGAACTAAACAAGCAAGAGCGATGGCAAATATATCAATGGAGAGGAAAAGGATGCCGGGAGAAAGAAAAGGGAATTTCAAGGTCACAGGGTTTCCACAATCGCGGCAATATAATCAGTTTCTTTACTTAATGGTCACACCTCGTAACTACTAGTCGTTCGGATATTTGAGGTACATAAGTTACTGACTTAAATATTATAGGGCTCTTTATCTCTCTTTGTCGGTGTCGTAATTGAGATTTTTCTAATAATACACTAATTAAATGTTCAGGAAAGTAATTTTTCTTAAGCCGTGGTAAGGGTCGTCTGATAAGCCTAGCATTCTCCCTATATATATATATATATATATATATAATTAGCGTTTTATAACCGCTGAAGCGATTTTCGGTCGAACTCCTCCTCCAATTTGCAGTTTTGCAACTTGATTTTTTTCCTTATGCAGCTGTATTTATTAACATCGTTTTTGGATATTTGGAATTGAAGTTTATGATACGTCCTGTGAATTTGGTTTCCTATACCACCTTAACTTTAAGTGGTTTCCTTGTCTTATTAAAGCGGAATCCAAGTATGGTAGCTTCCCGTCTTCTTCCATACATATAAAATATAGTTTATTTTGCCTTCTAAACTGTTTCTCTGCCTTTTTCAATTTATATTCATCAATTTAGAAATATTTGTACATATATAAGAGGGGTGCCTGACTTTTTCGCGACCTAAGTTAGTTAAAGATGACACATCATTTCGGTACTCATAGTACTAATTGCCGGGCTTATTATGTCAACGGAAACTGCAATTTTTCGGAATTTGGAGCAGCGCGATGTCATTCAATTCCTTAAAAAAAGGAAGTACGCCGAAAGAAATTTTTATAGAGATGTCGCTGGTTCCTCTGGACTCTGCTCCATCATATATGATGGTAAAAAAATGGGCTCAGCTGTTTCAACAAAGAAGAGAGACTTGCGAAGATGACCCCCGCACAGCGCACCCAGTTACCTGAATTAATTCAATAAAAAAAATTCCAGCAAACACTATAGAAAAGATGAAATTCTAGAGACAAATGTTATATCAAAGTTGAAGATCAAATTGGGTCGTTGCTTACCTCTGCCACCTTGATAGCTTGACTTAAACACACATTTGACTTACAACACAAAAAAGCCGCAAGCTATGTGAAGCATTCAGAAGTATGAAACCGAAAATAATTTTTTCCAGAGAACCGACATACTGGCGGAAGACCAGACACAGACCATAACAAAATTATTGATCTTGTCGATTTTTAAGTAACGAAAGGACTATCAAATTTACAATTCTTTATAGATACTAGTCTATATCATTAACCAGTGTACGCAGAAAGCTTTAAAATGTCAGTCAATGTGGTAAATAATAACTTTACCATTCGGTTAAATTTTAAGTTCGACATTTTGAAAATAGCTGTTTCTTAAAACTGAATAACGTATTGTTGAAGTCTCTAACTTGCGTCTAAGGGGAATTCACTTACGATTTCAACAAAGCAACAAAGGGTAAGTTCAACGCAATAAGCTTGTGCAAACTAAAATAAAAGCAAAACGTCTGGCGAGAAGACTTATGAAGATAAACATACACAGATACAACAGGCTTTCTAAAAAATTAAAACTATTATTCTGAGACAAGAGGACTTTCAAATACATCAATGCTTTAAAATTTTGGAACCGCCAGCTACTCTCCGTTGAAAGCTAACGAAATAATTAACGCCGGGATTGACCATGACTTCAAAAACCCGAAAATTCCTGGGTGAAAACCCCTTTGAAGTAATCTGAAATTTGTGCTGACCATCTTAACATTTATGATATTATTATCATTATTGGATAAATTCAACAAGATCCCTCAGTCATGTATAGTTCCAAGAACACAAACTATGATAAACAGAGGTTACCTGCGACTTCGTCCAAATGGCATTTGAAAATGCATTTTTATTAGTTTTCAATAGTTTTTGAGTTGTTTAATTCAAAGGAATACATACATAAATTGTTATATGAAAATTTTTGAATACTTTTAAAATGTAACTATTTTTATTATAAAGCTTAAGTAAAAATGGAATTGAAAGGAACATGTTAGTACAATAGTTCTAATTATATTTCGATGCAATACTTTCATCAGTAATCTGGTACCATTGCAAATTGTTGATGGATTTATGTTGTGCAGCAATGTAATTGGCACTCCAACTATTCATTTCATTATGACAGTTGCGAGCCCGAGATGTTTTAGTATATTCAGGAACTGCACCTCAATGGCTTAGTCGGTGATTTTCGTTTTTGGCTGAGGTTTGATAATTTTTTGACTATGCCACTTTTACCTAACCATTCTGCGGGCTAATCGTATATATTATTTCCTCTGGAGTAAATTTTACCTCTTATGCTCTTCCATAGCCGAAACGAAATTTTCGGAAAATAACCATTTACTATTGACAGCAACAGATCTGGGAGCTATCCGGCAGTAACATCTCCTCTTAAATTGACTCTCATATTTTTGGTGAGGTTCAATAAAATCGCTTCACGCTTGCTTTAACCACGTCTGCTCACATTCCGCTGGGCACTACTAGTAAAGACTGCCCGAAATCGCCTTCTAAAATAATAGGATAACTCATCCAACAGTGTGGCAACAATTCAGAACGATGCGCCCGTAAAGGCAATATCATCGTTAAGGCTTTTCACTTTGGCCAAACAATAAAGTTAATTGTAAATTCCATCAGGAATTGCCTGTTCCACCAGGAGCACCCCAAAAAAAGAAAGATATCGCCAAGTTTTGCTGAGATACTTAAAAGTATTTCATATGTTTTAGTTCAATTGCTATAGAGACTTCACTACTTGGTACCATTTCCTTTAAAAAATTGATAGCGTAACTGTATCAAAGGTAATTTAGCCGGAAGCTACCTTAACACCAAATTTTATATAAATCAAACGATAAATACAAATTTTACGAACACAGCGGTCCCGGGTCCGCTTAGAGAGCTACCTGAAAACCAAATTTCCTGTGAATCAACCATTAAAAAATAAACTCGATTTCTTAGAAGAGATCGGTTCAAGATTCCCTTTCCGGTAAATAGTTCCTAATCGGGAACATACATATGGTACATCACACGCAGAACACATAAATACCCCAAGTTTCAGATCTCCGCGATCAGTGGTTTAGGCTGTGATTTGATCCACCAATCCCTCATGAAAAAATATTTGAGAGTATATTAATAGAAATTCAGCGATATAAGTCGAATATAGTTCGAAACATATGGTAAGTAGACACGAATGAACAAACCCAACGAGCGAACTATTTAAACGATATTGATTAAGCATATCCATAGTAAATAAAATTTATTATAAATACAACATAACGTCGATATAACTGCTTTGATAGTTCGTTTGATGAATTTAATTCACTTAAAGTTCTTGTAATTTTATTAAATTTATTTAAATCTAAATCAAACATATATTTAACATCCTTTCTTTTCCTTCCTTCGTTATCATTTAGCTGGGATGGAGAACACATTTAAAATTATAATTTGCACTAATTTACTACATATCTAAATCATGCATCATCACCACATATATTTCGTAAACACATATATATATAGAATGCTGGTATGAGTGGAGATATCCTTGTTGCCGGAAACGGCATGCATCCCAGCGGAAATTAGCGTCGCCACAGTCGCCGAGCAAAACAAACGGGCATTTTATGAAGAAGATATCAAATAAATACACAACAAAGCAGAACAGAATATATATGTACATATATATAAGCATACGTTGGTGACATTGCATGGGAAAAAATTACACAAAAAATAGCAATGTGAACACACGACTCTGGTAGCGGGATCCGAGACAGACGACTTGTCGCAATACGCAGCCATGAATGCTTCATGGGAGGACCACGATTGGAGATTTATCAAAATGTCACCAGCAGCAGCAATCCGCTTGCGATTTCTAGCTAAGCACACATACATTCCCATACATATTTCTGCTTGTAGGTGTGTTTGCGTAGAAGAGCTACATTTCCACTTTCAGATGTATTTGTTGAAACAGTAAAGGCAGTACTAAACAATACAAAAAAGGAGGTGAAAAGAATATAAAAGTCACAAGTGAGCAACAAGCGCGGCAGAAACAAGAGCAACCAAACCAATGTGGAGACATTCTTGAGACCAACACATACATACGAGTACATGAACTTTGGTATAACTTCACGAACATATGTTTTTAGGTATGTGTTCTGGTGGCATGGCAAGCGTTGCACTTGTAATAGAAATGTATTAATTCAGGTGCAGCAGTCAACAGTTTTGTCCATCGCTTGGGCCATTGCTTTTACAGCAATGCATCAAATGTTGCACGCTGTGGTGGCAGCGATCCGACAGATGCTGAAAATACGAGACTGCCGTGATTTCCACTTTTTTGTTTTAGCTTTAAAGTAACAGCTTAAGTTTGATAGCTAGAAAAAATTATGAAATTATTTTAAATTCAGTTTATAACAAAAGTGAAATTAAATAAATTAAAATAAAATAAAATAAAATAAAGTAAAATAAAATAAAATAAAATAAAATAAAATAAAATAAAATAAAATAAAATAAATTAAATTAAATAAGGTAATATAAAAAAATAACATCAAATAGAGTAAATTACGAAAAAAATAAATAATATAAAATAAAATAAAAAAAATCAAATAACATAAAATAAAACAAAATCAAATAAATTAAAATAATGTAATATAAAATAAAATTAAAATAAAATAAATTAAAAAAAAAAATTAAATTATATTAAACAAAAATAAAATAAATTAAAACTAAATAAAAATAAAATAAAAAAAGAAAATAAAATAAAATAAATTAAATAAAAGTAGGTAAAATAAAATAATAAAAATAAAATAAAAACAATGAAATAAAATAAAATTAAATTAAATTAAATTAAATTAAATTAAATTAATTAAATTAAATTAAATAAAATATAAATAAATTAAATGAAATAAAGTAAAATACACAAATATAAGAAAAATAAAATAAAATTAAAATAAATTAAATGAAATGAAATAAAATAAATTAATATAAAACGAAATTAAAGGAAATAAAATTAAATACAATGAAACTAACTTCAATTAAAAGAAATTAAAAAAAAAATAAAATAAAATAAAAAAATAAAGGAAAATAAAATAAAATAATAAAAGCTATTTAAATTAAAAGAATGAAAATAATTTAAAATAAAATAAAATATAAGAAAGTTCTTTTTAACTTTTAAACTCCTGTGCCCCTCAACATACCAAATTTATATTTAGTTTATATATAAATTATTGTTGGTGTAATTTTTCCTTGTGGTTCTATAAAATTTATTATCCGAAAAAGTTTGCGTAACAAATTGAATTCAATCTCAAATGCCAAACACGTGGTAAGCCGCAAAATTGTTTTCACGCATTTATGAACGTGATAGAGTTTTCTAAATACAAATCACCGCCACCAAAAATTCAACCTTAGGCACATGTTATGCCGCTGACTGTTCAACAAATATGAAACAACGTGCAGACATACCATATACAAAATTCACTTAGACTAACATATCGAATGCTTAGAAGAGATATATCTGTGTATGTATACATTCACGTGTGTATGTGTAAATAAGGAATGGAAGGCTAAAAAAACACGTAAAGAAGCTGGCAAATGTGTGAATACATAAACGGAGAAGTGTGCAAAGAATTTTGCCTGAGAATTCCAGAGGCGCCCAAAGTGAGGATCGGTAACTAAACACAAACCCATAGTATTCACAATTTCCGTATTTTATGGTATATCGTTCCTTTTTTTAATTGATACACATATTTGCTTATAATTTTCAATAAAAATGCAACGATTAACAAAATTCTAATTCTAAAGTTTCAAAAACAACCAGTTATCGGAAATGCTACAGTATTTAAATTAACACAAGAAATAATAAAATAAATTACGCACTTTCAAATTATTTAAATTGTTTTGCTCCGGTAACCTTTACTGATACTTTCACGCCACCACTGTCATAAATAGAATTGACTTAATGCTTGAACTTTAAAAATATGTTCGGTTTTTATTGGGAATTCGCAAAATTGTATTGTAAATCAAATTAAATATGTTACAGGCAATTTGCAAATACATATTTCAACTGTTTGTAGAAGCGCCTAAAAATATGTTTATTTTCTTAAAACAATTTTCGCCTTTGCAAGTGCAAGTGAGGTAGCAAGAAGTGCATTATTGCGAATGTGTATATTTACATATTTGAGAGAGAACTGCAATTTTTATTATTCTCACATTCTTGATTTTAACTGATAGAATACGTGACCCTTGCATCACTGAATGCCAGGAAGTACCTGCAGTCTGAACACGTTCATATACATACTTATTTAAAGGAATAAGTATGCAAATGTATATGTGCTTGCGCTTGTAAGCTTCCGGTGTACACTATTTCTATAGCATTGAATTTTCCATACTTGAAAAGACAGCTTTTTAACTGCAAAATAATCGCGTGTATAATATTGGCAGATGAAAATGGTTTCTATATTTATACATACAAGGATGTGGATATTTTTTTAGTTTCTATGGTGAGTGCAATAAACTGCTTTGCATTGGATCTACAACTTAATTTGTAAAATTTTTTGCTTTTCAAAATTAGATGCCGAAATATTGCAAATGAAATTGAAACAAGCTACCATAAATGGACTTTTACAATAGAACTCTGGGCTCAACTTGAATATAAGTACTTGTTTATTTCAAAATATAAACTTTCACGAACGCCGATTTACCTCAGTGTTTTTTCCACAGAAAGAAATGAAGAACAAACAAGTGAATTAATATTTTATAAAATTAATAAAGATTTATTGAAATAAATCTTAAATGTTAACAATAAAAGATTTTGATTATCAACACATACATATATGGAAGTATATGTATGTATATTGATAATCTTTTAGACTTAAAATAATTAACTACTGATATATATATGTATATATGTACATATATATATCTCAATAATGCTGCAAATAAAGAAAATTAAAATTACCTATAAACATATACGTGTAGTCCGCTAATTCGCTGAGTTCGCTAGATTCGCTAATGTGTCCGCTGCTGTTGACGTCTTCACAAAAGTGTTATCCGTTTTTTGCGGAACATTAGCTTAAATAGCATCAAAATATGATAAGAAAAATCACCGGTAGTTTTCCGACTTCAGTGTTAGTAAATAACAAGGTGACGGAAAACTTCCAGTGGCTCTCAAATAGTTAAAGCCTTTGGCTTTAACATTGCCGCCAGCCTTGCAATATTAAAGGATTGCAATAAATGGAATAAAACGTAAAATAGTTCAATGCATATAATAAAGTTTAATATTGAATACTATGGTTTGTACAATACTTAAAACTAGAAATTCATGTGTGCTTGCAAATAAATAACTGTTGAGGGTATTTTTCTTTAATTCAATTCAATTAAAAAATTACTATAAATATTTTAAAAACTTAAAACTATATTTGTATAATTTTTTTTGTTTTTCTAAAGTTACCCATTAGGGGGTTGCCAAATTTGCGTTTGATGTTTCCCATTAGAGGGGTATTGTACCTTAAAGGGTACATGGGCCTGAAAGGACCCAGCCAAATATTGAATTTTGGGCTGTAGGGAACCCAGGAAACATCATCGTTTCCGTTTTCATGATTCGATGATAAACATCACCACCAAGAACCAGTGCAACCGCTGCGGATTGATGAAAGTTTGGGTCCGCTAACTTTACATTTGTAAATTTCTCCGCCACCGATGAATTTAAATGACGCGCTGGAGTTTTCAAGCCGATCTCCTGTATGATTTTCACCGTCAGTAAAAACCTTACGCGCGCATCTATGGATGATCCAATCACGATCTCACACATCTCTAAATTTGCCACTGGTACAGTCCACATACGTAATTTTTTGATCAAAGATTTGCAAATTTTGCTGGTCTGTGAACAAGGATCAAGAAGCGCTCGGGTGAGAAATCTCTGATTGTTATAATAAATATAGACTGCACACGTTGGAAGTACAGTTACGGTGCCAGATAGCTGAGTTAACAGAGGTGGCAGTTGGCGACGAGGGGTGAGACGATGACCGGCATGAAGCAAGGTGTGATGGTCCTCATTGCAATACGCGCACGAGCCTTTGCTTTGACATCTCTTGGCGGTATGAGAATATGCTAAACACCGTGAACAATACTTGTGCAACAAAATGAGGCGGAGTCGGCGTTCATAATTGGCGTCCAGAAAACGTCTGCAAAAACGAAGTGGGTGTGAATGACGGCAAACTCGGCATTTGGATGATTTTTGCGTTTGGTTCCTGGTTGGTGGAGGACGTTTTGGGGAAGATAATGGAGAAACCAATGGTGTTGGAGAAGCTGACGAATTGATTTCTACTAATTCCATTATGTAAAGCTGTGAAAAGAAAAATATCATACTTTCATAACTAATTTGGTAGGACTACTAATTTGACAATAGGCCGTGTTATCATCCCCTTCTGCGTACGAATATCCGCTACTCTAACTCTTTGATCCTTGCCATGATATACTTTTGTTACTCTGCCCAAGCGCCACTCATTTGGGGGGAGATTTTCGTGACGAATTACTACCAAGTCGTCATTATTGATATCGCGCTGAGGAAATTTCCATTTATAACGCTTATGAAGTTCTTTCAAATATTCTTCTTTCCATCTAAGTGAGTGTTGTTGGCTAAGAGCCTTTACTTTCTGCCACCGATTTATTAAAGAAAGTGGAGTCGTTTCGATTTGGGGTTCCGCAGGTGCAAGAATGGGACCACCGACTAGAAAATGACCAGGTGTTAAAGCAGCACAGTCTGTAGAATCCTCTGAACTAGGTGAAATAGGCCTGGAATTAAGGCAGGCTTCTATTCGACAAAGCAAGGTTTGGAATTCCTCAAATGTAAATCTATATGAATTGGCTACTCGTCGAAAGTGAAATTTGAAGCTTTTGACTCCCGCTTCCCATAATCCGCCCATATGTGGAGCGCCTGCTGGAATAAAGCTCCATGTAAGCTCTTGTTGGCTGTACATGTTGCTAACAGCTTCTTGAGAAGTCAGTAGAAATTTTTTGAAGTCCTTTTTCAAACTGGCTGAAGCTCCTACAAAGTTTGTACCATTATCCGAATAAACTTGTTTTGGACAACTCCTTCTAGACACGAACCTGGAAAAGGCACTAAGAAAGGTTTCTGTTGAAAGATCGCTTGTTGGTTCCAAGTGAATGGCTTTCGTTGCGAAACAGACGAAAATGCAAACGTACCCCTTTGTAATTTTGCAAGCTCTGCCAGTAAAACTTTTGATTTCGAAGGGGCCTGCGAAGTCGACACCGGTATTTTCGAACGGCCTGGACAGAACTGTTCTTTCTTCAGGCAGTGCCCCCATTAGTTGGGACTGCCCTCTTTTTCTATGAATAACGCATATTTTGCAACTATTAATGACCTGCTTTATTAGATTCTTCGCTTTTGGAATCCAATACTGCTGACGTATCAAACGTAGGACTAATTGATTAGCTCCATGAAGAGTTATACAGTGAATAAATGAAACCAATAGCTTTGAAAACCTACTATTGTATGGTAAAAGAATCGGATGTTTCTCGTTGTACGATAACACGAGAGAATTTGATAGTCGACCATTGACTCGCATAACACCCTGACTATCCAGAAAGGGGTTCAAAGTTAAGAGTTTGCTTTTTGAATGAATCGGTGATCCACCGACTAAATCGTTGTGTTCTTCAGAGAAATACTTTGATTGAGCTAAACGGATGAGTCGAACGCGGATTTTGGAAATTTCTTCACCTGAAATAACTAATGTAGTATACGAATGAAATGAGCGTGTTTTTATATTGACCATATGGTAAAACCGAAAAACGTATGCTAAAACTCGCAATGCTCGAGATAGCAATGAAAAACGCTCCAAGAGATCCTCATTATACGTGACTTGAGAGGCATGCGCTCGTACTTTCCTTGCCTCTATGCTGACATCCTCAATGTCTACAAACGGACATGGCCACTGATCTTCATTTTTTGTCAACCATTTCGGACCGTGCCACCACAAAGTATTTAAAACTAAATCCTGAGGGAACGCGCCTCGACTACTAATATCTGCAGGATTATCATGAGAGTCCACATGACGCCAGTGTTTAAAATCAACAACTTCTTGAATTTTCGCTACTCGATTCGCCACAAAGGTTGTCCATGAGCCAGGAGGCCTTTTTAACCAAGATAAAACGATAGTAGAATCGGTCCAACAAAATACGTTATCTATCTTCATCGGAAGTTCATTTAGCACGGATCTTAGCATGTCTGTAATCAAAACTGCGCCACATAGTTCCAAGCGGGGAAGAGAAACAGTTTTAATAGGTGCAACTTTGGTTTTGGCTAATAAGAGATGTGACGAAACAAGTCCCTGGTTTTCTACGCGCACATATATCACCCCCGCGTATGCCTTTTCCGACGCGTCGCAAAAGGCATGAACTTGAATTGGGCCTTGATTATTATAATTTACCCATCGCGGAATTTTTATCTTGTTAATAAACCGGTAATTTTCCACAAAGGCTTTCCATTTAGAAAGTGTTTGAGAAATCAAAGGTTTGTCCCAGGCTGTGCCGTCCGACCAAATTTGTTGCATCACTATTTTTGCTACCACCACAATGGGCGCTAGCCAACCAGCTGGATCAAATAGTTTCGCTATCATTGACAAAACTTCCCTCTTTGTATATATATCTTTTATAACAATATTTTGTACTGTGAAGTAGAAGTGATCTAACCTAGCGTTCCATCTAATTCCTAAGGTTTTGGTTGAGCTCGTTTCTTCTAACTCCAAAAATTCTCTGTCTAAAAGATACTCCTTATTAAGATCGCTTAAAATTTCCATGGTATTTGAAGACCATTTCCTCAGAGAAAATCCTGCACCACCTAACGCTTTTATCAGCTGATCTCTTGATTGTAGGGCTGTTGTGATGTCGTGAAATCCTGCCAAAATATCATCTACATACATTGAATTACGAAGAATTTGAGCTGCTAACGGAAAAGATTCCTGCGCATCTTGTGCTAATTGTAAGAGTGTCCTAATCGCCAAATAAGGGGCACAATTAATCCCAAAGGTAACCGTATTTAATTGATAATCAGAAATCTCATTGTCTGCAGACTGTCTAAAAAGAACTCTTTGGTAGGGCCTGTGGGTAGGATTAACCAATATTTGGCGATACATTTTTTCAATGTCTGAACAAAAAACAAACTTATACATCCGCCATCGTATAAGTAGAAGTGTTAAGTCAGCTTGTAAAGCTGGGCCTGTGTGCAAAACGTCATTAAGACAAACGCCATTAGATGAATTGCTGGATGCATTGAATACTACCCTAAGCTTCGTTGAAGTACTTTCCGGTTTTAGAACTGCATGATGTGGCAAATAGAAATGTTTTGGAAAATGTTCATATTGTGGCGGTACCACCTTTTCCATATGACCTAAAGTCAGGTATTCTGTAAGTACAGAATCATACTCAGTCTTGAGTGAAGAGTTCTTAAGCAACCTTGCTTCATTGCGAACAAATTGCCGTAAGGCTTTATGACGTGATGACCCTAATTTCAAATCCATTGGATAAAAGCTTTTGAAAGGTAATGAAACTGTATATCTTCCATCAGAATTTCGAGTGGTTGTTTTCGTATAAAGCTCTTCGCAAAACGAGTCCTCAGCCGATTGCAGATTCCTCTTAGGGGGTTCCTCTAACTCCCAGAATTTGCGAAGTTGTACATCTAAAGAAATGTCCTCTCCTACAGAGACTTTGGTAGTAAAGCAAGAGACGTGTGCGGTGGAAGATGTCCCTGTAACAATCCACCCGAACACGGTCTCCTGGGATAGAAGATTATTGTGAAAACTACGATTCACTCCATCAAGAATAACTTTAGGGTATAAATCCCCTCCTATTAAAACATCGATCGGACCACTTTGATAGAATTTTGGATCTGCTAAAGGAACTTTAGGCAAATTCCTTAAAATTGAATCGTCTATAGTAGTAGACGGTAGATTAACGGTGATCTGTGGAAGCACAAACGCGGTAGCTTCTATGAAAAGATTAGGATCACGAGGTGATCCTAAAACAAACGAAGAACATCTAACAGAGTTGTTAGAAACCTTTTGATTCAATCCTGAAATGGTAGCGTTAGTCCTTGTAGAAGGAAGCTTTAAAAGATTTCGAAGGCGTTCAGAAATGAACGTTGCTTCGGATGCTGAATCAATCAATGCACGCGCAACATAAGTGGTGCCCATATGACAAATATGAACCATTGCGGTTCCCAGTAAAGCAGAAGAAAAAACATTTGGAGCTTTGCTTATAGAATTTGAACTATTATTTGAAGAATTGGACTGTATATTAGCATGAAAAGCTTGTGTTGATGTCCCCTGATTTGAGACATCCTTATTCGCTTGTGTATTAAGCGGTGGTCTATGTAATAGACTATGATGTCGATTACGGCACGTAGTGCAAGAAAACGAACTTTTGCAATCTTTGACAGAATGTCCTTTCGTGAGGCAGTTTAAACAGCAGCTATGTTTTCTTACTGTATTATATCGGTCGCTTACCGAAAGCGACAGAAAGGTTTTGCATAATCTTAAAGGATGTTGTTCCCGGCATAAAACACAAGTGGGTTGTGAAACACTTGTAACGAGAGCAAGTTTCCTTTGGCCTGTTTGAAAACTCGGTTGTGATGATGTCCTTGTTGGTTTATGAGCTCCATTCGCTGATGATGATTGGCATTTTACATCCAATACGGATTCCAAAGACTTAAACCGCTGGTAAAGGAAGTCATTCATTTGACTCCATTTAGGCACAGCTGTTTTGTCTGTTAAACTGCTTTCCCAATTACCTAATGTAGACGCTGGAAGTCGGTTCGAACAAATAAAAACAAGGAAAGGATCCCAATTGGTAACGTCCACCTCGTACATATCCAATGCAGAAATGCATCCGTTTAAAACTCTATGCAACTCCTTCAATGCTGTTGCAGTTTCCGTTTGAATAGCCGGAATTGAAAATAATACCTTCAATTGGCTATTCACTAGAGCGCGTTTGTTCTCATAAGCAGACTTCAAGTTTGACCAGGCCATTTCAAATCCTAGATTTGTTAGCGGAGCTTTGTTAACAATGTCCCGTGGTTCCCCATGTGTTTTCTGAATCAAGTGATACAATTTTTCGACTTGACTCAAACGAGAATTATTAATATAAATTGCCGTAAAGAGATCCCGGAAGGTCGGCCAAGAAATATAATCCCCACTAAATATCGGAGTGTCGCATGGTGGAACAGCCAAACTGTTAGAAGAATTGAAAACTGGAGCCGAAGTAGACGGTGAATCCTTCTCAACATCCGCAGAAAAATTTTGTAGACGTTCGGTAAGACGCGTTAAGCACGAAAGATAGTCCTTAAAAGTTGTGGCTTGCTTCGCTTTTACAGCTGCCAATGTATCCTCATCCCCGATGGCATTTACGCATTTGTCATACGCTGCCTTTGTTTTCATCCATATTTCAGTAAGCTCATCTTTAATAATTTGTAAAGAAATCTTCGAATGCTCTATCAGAGCGGTGTCGTCAAACCCCGCATTGAATTCGACAATCTGATCTGAACACCGAGTATACGCATTTAATGCCGCCATTGTTACTTAGAATTTGGGACCAAAGTAAGATTTCAATAAAACGAAAAAAAATCACGGAAAAATAAATTGAAATTGCAAAAGCAAAGGGGATGATAACCGCCAATAAGAATAGAAAATGATTGAATAATATAAAAGGCTATTATTCACTAATGGATTATATTTAAATTGAATACCCGTGAAAAATTTCCTGCTGGGTATATTATTACCCTTTAGCCCTTTGATTTTACTGCTGGGACTTTCAATGCTCTCCGCGAATAATGTACGTATGTATGTATGCACTAGTATATAATGAGTATTGCTTTAAACGTTAGAAAATTAAAAGCTGAAATCAACAAAGCCAATGTAAAACCGAATGTGCGTGCAAAATAGAGAGCTTGAAAATATGTAAGTAAGAATGTATGTAAATGTGTACATATATGCTTCGCGATTTTTATATACGTGAAAGGCGCGGTAAAAATATCACAAAAATTAATTATATGCCAAGGCAGAGAGAAATTGCATATACATAAGTATATGTACGTACGAAAATAAGTATATACGCACGTTAAAAAAAATGATAAAAAGAAACCTTCTCCGTTTGAGAAGTATAGGCATAGATATATATATAAATATATGTAAAAGTATATATATAAATCAATAAATAGAAATGAAAAGTATATATGTATGTTGTAATTAAAGAAAGTGAAGCAAATATACTACTTGAAACACAAAGAAACAATAATTTGCAATTTTAGCACAGATATGTATAAGCATATATAATTCTCTTTTAAAATTTAAAAATCTATAAAAATTATTTCGGCACTATTTTTATCGTAAAAATTAGAACTAAAAATCACCGCACTCTTGAAAATTAATAAAAATAAACTTTAACTTTTAATTTTGCAAATTATTTTCCTTTCTTTGTATATATGTATCCATGTATGTATGTATAGAAATATGGTTTTATATATTTTTCACTGGCACTTAGGTACATACATATATGTATACATGCATTTGCTTCACACTATTTATTATTTGATTTTTCAACTGCACTTATTACTTTATTGTTTTATATTGTCTATTTTATTTTTAAGTCACTTCTTTTTCACTATTTTATTTTGCAAACCACTCAACAATTATAATTATTTGCACGCACCTGTTTCTTTGTGTATCCGTCGCAAATATATTTATTTTGATTTTCTGGTTGGATGGTTTGAACAAGCTGCTTCCTTTTCTATTATTGAATTCCTTGACGATTCCTTTAGTTTTTCCTAAAAAACGTAGATTGTGATGATTGAGGTAATCCGGCTCGAAGGACCAAATGTTTATTTCAAAATATAAACTTTCACGAACGCCGATTTACCTCAGTGTTTTTTCCACAGAAAGAAATGAAGAACAAACAAGTGAATTAATATTTTATAAAATTAATAAAGATTTATTGAAATAAATCTTAAATGTTAACAATAAAAGATTTTGATTATCAACACATACATATATGGAAGTATATGTATGTATATTGATAATCTTTTAGACTTAAAATAATTAACTACTGATATATATATGTATATATGTACATATATATATCTCAATAATGCTGCAAATAAAGAAAATTAAAATTACCTATAAACATATACGTGTAGTCCGCTAATTCGCTGAGTTCGCTAGATTCGCTAATGTGTCCGCTGCTGTTGACGTCTTCACAAAAGTGTTATCCGTTTTTTGCGGAACATTAGCTTAAATAGCATCAAAATATGATAAGAAAAATCACCGGTAGTTTTCCGACTTCAGTGTTAGTAAATAACAAGGTGACGGAAAACTTCCAGTGGCTCTCAAATAGTTAAAGCCTTTGGCTTTAACAGTACTCATTTACAATCTGTTTATAAAGCCAATTCGGTTGTATTGTATTCAAAAGTGAGGTACTATGAGGTACTATGGATAGTAATCATAGGTCTTAACAACCGCGCCGTTAGTTCTGCTTTTTACAGACTTGATAAAGAAGCGAAGCGAATGGGTCTGGTAGTGAACGAGGTCAAGACAAAATATCTCCTGTCATCGCATTCGCGACTTGGCTCCTACTTCACTGTTGATAGTCATAACTTCGAGGTCGTAGATATTTTGTCTTTATAGGGACCAGCATTAACAGCAACAACAATGTCAGCCTGGAAATCCAACGCAGAATCCCTCTTGCCAAGAGGTGCTACTTTGGACTGAGTAGGCAATTGACTTTACAAGGCACTCATCATATCTGTTCTACTATACGGCGAAGAGCCCTGGACGATGTCAACATCTGATGAGTCGGCTCTGGGAGTTTTCGAGAGAAAAGTTTTGCGAACGATTTATGGTCCTTTGCACATTGGCAACGGCAAATACTGCAGACGAAGGAACGATTAGCTGTACGAGCAATTCGATGATATTTACATAGTTCAGGGAATGAAGAGATAGCTGCTGTGCTGGCTAGGCCACGTCGTGATAGTTGAAAGCACTCCCGCTGTGAAAGTATTCGATGCAGTACCCGCTGGTTTTACTTGGTATTCCCAACTGGCATAAAATAGCGAAAAGAAGGGATGAATGGCGCGCTAATATTGATTCAGCTATAATCGCGTAAGCGGTACCAACGACAATGAAGAAAAAGAAGAGTAACGGGTAGACCGTCCTACGTAAAACATGAACGTAAACGTACAATTAGACCTTGGTATCTTAAGGGTTAAGCCCGAAGTAGAAAAATAGAAGGAAGAATCTCAGATACCGATAGTTAACGTCTTGCGTAACTTACCCACAACCTCTCGATTGCAGCGAAGAGATATTATCGACTACCAATTAGAACATCATAATTTGGAAAGGGCTCTGAGTTAGATAGAGCTTACACGTTTTTAGATTTGTTTAAGATTTGTATACTTACTATTATACATATGCGAGTACAACAGTATTATTGAAAGTATTAGACATCCTATGCTACTTCCTTCCCAATTTTCTAACAATTTGTGGTTTCCATCTGAACCGTATTCCATTGAGGGTGCTCGGCATCGTCGGAAACTAAAGGTACTCAGAAGAGACAAGATCTACGCTGCAAGGCGAGTGATGAAAAACTTGCTAGCTACTGTTTTCCAAATAGTTCATAACTGATAGTGCAACATGATGCCGAGCATTGTCATGTTGGAGAATCTTTTTCACTTAATCACTTGCTTCTGTTTGAGTTGTTGTCGGTTGATGTTGATATATTTTAAGTGTAATAAATAATAAAAATTATTTATATGAATTATCTGGAGCTGAATAATTTTATCAAATTGACTTAAAAATGTTTAGAGATAATCGAAATTCTTGTTTGCAAAAATGTACCAGGTGCTACTGATATTCTTTGTCAAAGGGCGACAGAAATTACATATATATATTTTAATTAAAAATTATATGGTTTTGTATGTTGATCTTACCGAATGGTTACACACTGCACTCCCCACTCGGTTACTGCGGTCCTCCGATGTTATACTGATGCAAACGGAGAAACTAATCATAAATATATTCCGGAATCAACCAGAATAGTGAGCTTTTAATTGTGCTTGCTTGAAGACAGTTTCGATCTTTCGCAACAGGTCGAGCAAAATCTAGTTTCATACCCAAAAATTCATTTAAGATTGTGAAAATTGATTCGTAAAAACCAAAAATTTTGCAGCTTTTCCTATAAAAATTTAGCCACCATTGCCTTCTTTTTGGTAATGCTAACTTTAGTCGAAGACTTTGATGACTGACCAGAGCGAAGAAAATCTTACTCTACATCACGATCACTCTTGAATTCGCCACTGTAAGTCTTTTAAAACAGTCTCTTCGTTTCAGCACATGAAAATTTCAGAGATTCCATTCTCCTCTACCTGCTTTGACATAAACATTTAGAATTCGAACTTTGTAGCCACTGAAGCGATATTTTTTGCCCGGGAACATCCCCCAATTTGTGGTGTGCGCACTAATGCTGTAATGCAAATGAAGGGATTTACAATTAATACTAAATCACCTCCAATTTTATATGACACAATTTTTTATAATTTTTGAACGTTGGTCGGATCAGGACTCGAACCCTGGGTTTCCGAATGACAGTGCGCACTGTTAAATACTCGGTTATTGCGACGGTCAAGAACCTTAGTGTCACTAAAAAACGCGTTAGTTTTAGCAGCATTTTTGTTGTGACTAGAATATTTATTATAGACTAATTGTTTATTGTCTTCTATAATTTCCAAAGTGGGCATTTTTATTAGCATCTGAATATCAAGGCCACCGACAATTAATTTTGGGTGCTGGGATTTCTGATAGGTTTTTTTAGAGTGAGGTAAGTCTTTTGGTATAGTTAGTTGATAATTGTACAAGAATTGTTTCAAGATTTTTTTATTGCTTTTGTACCTACTATAGTGCATTTTATCTGGATGATACAGGGCCATCCATTGCGATAGCATTTGAAATTCGAATAAATTTTGCTTAAAACAACCTTTTTTATTTATTTTTACACAAATTTTGTGTGTTATTTAAATCATGTTTTGAATATGACATCAAAGAAATAACCGCCATCATTTTGATTTTTCGTGTGTTTTGCATCATATTTTCCATCGTCTCGGTGGAAATAAGCGATATTTCCCGACGAATCTTGGCTTTGAGCTGAGTTGTGGTCTGCGACTTACCGATGAAAACATATTGTGTGCTGTGGCTCCGTCTTGCTGGAACCAGAAGTAAGCCATGTCGAGAAGCGTCGCTCTGTTGCGCACGTAATGGCATTGTCATCCTCGTTCTCGAGCAGCACCAAATGGTCACTTTTCGACCATGAAGAGTGTAGTGTGTAAGATGTTCGGTGGTCGTGGCTCAAACTTTGGCGGCTGTACTTGCTTTACTTGATCCAATTTTTGCTTTCGTTTTTCTTCCGATTCACGAGATTCTTTTAGTATTGTACATGTGGTGTTACTGGCACTGTAACCACATGCAAAAGTTTCTTGTCTTGCAAAGATTTGTGGCAAGCGGTAAAATTCGGTACTGGTCTGCTATGAAATTCTCTCATTTTACGTTCCTCCTCTAAACGTTTTTGTAGCTGACGTTTATATAATTCGCCTCAGTGGTAAGCATGATGAGTCACCGACGCAGGCTTTTGGGTACTGCGCCTTTAGACACTGTATTACCAGAAGTTGTTGGAGATGCATTCGTCTTGATGATCTTTTCTTTCTTCACACCGGGATTAATTCGAGCTTTATTGCGCTTAATTAGGGATTCAGAAAAAACTATAGGATTTGCTGCTTTGGTATGCGCATCGTCTATTTTGGATTCGAAATCCATTTTGCATTTATTTACACTTGGGTACGTGCTTTGTTTCGTGCTTTTTTTCGTGCTATTAATAACTCTAACGCGCTTGTTGCTTTTGTATGCAGCAGTTATCCTTCAATGAGGATTTTGTATTCGAAATTTTCGTGCCCACATCAATATTTTCTCTATTTTGGCTCGATTCAAATGTATCATCTAACGTTATAGCATCGATTTCTTTTATCAATTTCATTTCTTTCGATTCGTTCGGACGCTAGTGTGTGTTATGCTTCTGTTCTTAGTTAGTTGCACGTAATAGTATTTGCATTGAAATTATTGTTCACTTGCATTGCAAATTAATTTTATATTCCCTTCTTGTTCATTCTTCCCTCTTTCAGAAAGGCAATTTAAATGATGCCAAGAAGTATATGTAGCATATTTCTAGCGAAAATTAAATGCCATTTGCACATAATTGGATTATTTATGCTTTAATATAGCAAAGGCAGAGTTTTGAAGTAAATTAATTTGGTTCATTGGAAAACTAGTGGGTATTGATTTCCGGGAAAAGCATTTGGTGAGTACATTTAAAAATTTTACATCTCGTTTTTTCTCTACTTTACGCTAATTCTTGCACTGTAAAGGATTATTTCAGGTATTTATAGACAATTTAAATTAACCACATTGCATTAAAGAGTTTACGGTAAGCAATTATAATTAATATTTATATGTTTAAAAGTTTAGAATTTATATATTATCTGCAGAAACAGGAAATAGTGTCTTTTAAGCTAGATTTAGGTTTAAGAAGAGATTTATAATTGCCGATATCTCAACTCCAATTGTTGGTGCTAATTTTTTAGAAAACTTTGGAATTTTAGTAGATATTAAAAATTAAGGAATAACAGATTTAACGACAAATTTAATATTTCTGGATCTACTGGTTTTTGCGACATTTACTCTCTTCGAATTCCCATTATTGAAAATAAATTTACGAATATTTTAAATGAATTTCCATCCATTACTTGTGAACCAGATTACACTAAACAATTGTAACACCATACGGTTCACAGAATTGAAATAAAAGGAGTTCTTTCTTTTTCTAAACCTTGTCGTCTTGATCCTATTAAATTAAAGATAGCAAAAACAGAAAACTGGTATTTGTCGACCATCAAATTCACATACTGTATCTCCTCTTCATTTAGTTCCCAAAAAAGAACCAAATGGTTGGACACCATGTGGAGATTATAGAATATTAAATTTTATAACTATTCCAAATCGATATCCGTTACCTCCCGTTCACGATATAAATATTGATTAAAAAAATAAAATAATATTTTCAAAAATTGATTTGAAAATATTGTTTTTTGGACTTAGAAATAGTGCTCAAACATTTCAATGATTTATTAATGAAGTATTTTCTGGATTAGATTTCGTGTTTGTTTACATCGATGATATTCTAGTAGTTAGTGATAATGAAGATCAACATATTGAACATTTAAAATCAGTATTTAAAAGACTTGAAAATTATAATTTAAATATTAAACCTGCTAGATGTGTTTTTGGAGCAAATAAATAAATTTTCTTAGCTATGAAATTTTAAGTGAAGGTATAAGACCTTCTATAGATCGTATTGAAACAATTTTAGAATTCGAAAAACCTCTGACCATTAATAAATGACAAAAATTTTTACGTGTGGTAAGTTATTATAATAGGTATATTAAAATGTTAGCAGCCGAATTAAGTCATCTGCACGAAATGTTAACATTTGCAATTAAAAATAAACTAAAAGAATTAAATTGGACAGATGAAACCACAAAAGCTTTTGAAAATGTTAAAAAACTTTTCGCACAAAAAACTTTATTAACACATTTTGACAAAAACGGTCAATTATCAATTGCAGTAGATGCTTCAAATGCTATTGGAGCTGTTTTACAACAAAAGAGTAATAACACATTAAAAACATTAGCATATTTTTTGCGAAAATTAACTCCAACTGAAATTAATTATTCAACATTCGATAGAGAACTTTTGGCAATATATAATTCAATTAAACACTTTAAACATTTTCTCGAGGGTAGAGTATTCACTGTTTACTCTGATTATAAACCACTTGCACATGTTCTAAATTCTAAAGCAGATAGATCTCCTCGTCAAATTAGACATTTATAATATATTGCCCAATTTACTAATAATATTAGATATATTTGTGGTAAAGCTAATAAAATTGCTGATACCCCAGAAATTAATTCAATTTCAGCAAAAGACATTAATTTTCAATACCTTTATGAAGAACAACAAAAAGACGAAATATTGTACTTAAAATTATTATTTCAGATCCAAATGCTAATATGGTAGTAATTTAAAAGAAATTAATGTACCCATTCTAAATCTCAATATTTGGTGTGATGTTACACAAATTCCTTTCGGACCATATGTTCCTAATTTAATGAGAAAAATTATTTTTGAAAAAATTCATTATTTTTCACATCCAAGTGTTCGAACAACTCGACGTCTTATTCAATCTGAATATTTTTGGCCTAATATGCGTAAAGAAATTAATAGTTGGACATCATCTTGCATTAACTGTCCGAAACCTAAAGTTACTAAGAACATAAAAACTCCAATTCTGGACGATTTGAACATATTAATATGGATTTAGTAGGACCTCTTCCAGTTTCAAATGAGAATCTATCGATGACCGGAAGCATATCCACTTAAAGACATTTCAGCTGTTTCTGTTGCAAATACATTTATTCAAAATTATGTTCCTCGTTTTGGTATTCCACTCAATATAATGGTAGATCAAGGATCAAGGTTCTCACAAAATACACACTTCTCCATATCATCCACAGTCAAATGGAATGATTGAAAGATTTCATAGAACTTTGAAAACTGCAATTACAGCCTCAAACTTTACCGTGGATTCTTTTAGGTTTACGAACAGCGATTAAGGAAGATTTAAAATGTTCTTCAGCTGAATTAGTTTATGGCCAAACACTGTGGCTTCCGGGTGAACTTATTGTTTCCAATAATAATTATAATAACGAAATCGAAAATACAAATGAAATTCTTTCTAAATTAAGAAAACATTTCTCACTTGTTCGATCGAAAGTAATACATCATAATAAAGAAAATAGGACCATTTAAAGTTATATTCAAACATAACAAAACTTTTGAAATACAATATGACAATAACATTAAAACAATATTAATAGATTTACTTAAACCTGCAAACATTAAATCAACCACTTCTTCACGAAACACAACTACACTGACAATATTAATAAATATGCGTTTCACTGGAGGGGGAGTAAATGTAGGAATCTACTTTAACATTTGTATCTTACCATTTTCAACTTTTCGATTTTCATGTTACTGAATTTTCAACTTCAAATATTTTTATTTTCGGAATTATTATAATTTTCATTTTCAAACATAAATCTTATGTGCAATAAATTTTATTTAAAAAAAATAAGTATTAAAGATTTTATTTAAATATATACATAGGTAGATACAAATATCTATAAAGAGTCTTTTAAAATATTTCGCAAGGATTTCCGTCGACTCAAAAGCGTATTATTTGCTGATTGATCGGGCCATTCAATGTGAAATGAGTTCATCGCTCATGATGATTTTGAATCAAAACTCAACATCACAAGATGTTTTCTGCTCGTTGCATCGATGTTAGTTGGTTCATGAATCGAAATAGACTGAAATAACGCGTTGAAGAAGCCACTATATATGTCAATACATCAAAAAGCTATTAAAGTTTGAAATGCTATCGCACTCTGTATAAAGAAATTAAATGTTTCCTGAGGGCAGAATGCTTTTAAATCGGCGGAAGTAATTTCACTAAAACAAGTGAAGTGCAAATCTGAACAACATCTGGTGGATGAGTGATTGAATATAATAATTATTAAGGTCTATATTTTATAAAAACTTATGGTTATATATCATTGGTGCTTTATGATCACTGAAGCGATTTTCTGATGGGCTTATCCTTTAACGTGTGGTGTGCGCCTTTGTTTTTACCAACAAATGGGGGGACCTAAAGTTTATTTTAAGTCACCTGCGAACGGCCAAGGATTTTATGAGGATCTTTTAATTCATGTTAGAAACACACTCGGAGGGCTTGACATGCCCTACACAGGGTCGACCACAATTAGAAAAATTTTTTTTCTATGAAGTTTAATGATGGTCAAACCAAGGACTCGAACCCTGATCTTCCAAATGGTATTACGCAGTGCTAAACACTTGGCTATTGCGGTAAAGTCAACATTTAATACAAAAAAGTGTCTTCTTAAATCAAGTGTCACTCACTTTTAATAAATACATTTTATTTTTACTACGAGCTAATCTATTTTCACGAATACTTCGTCAATTTGAATGCACTAATTAGACTATTGTAATGAGTTCTATGCTTTTAAGCTCTTTCGTAATTATCATTAATAATAATTAAAAATTAATTAATTAATAATTAACAATAAAAATTAATTTAAGTTTGTAAATGAGGTAATAATTTAAATTGCTGACAAACCACTTTTCTTAAAAAGTTTTCAACAAACATAAGTACATATTTATGGGCATACATATGTGTGTATATATCTAAGTATAAAGGCGCCATATGATCTACCGCATAACTCGGGTGGCAAGGATATATTATTTGCGTATCTTTGTAGCAACGGCAATGGTTAGAAATTAAATTTAACACTTAATCTTTCAACCATTTCCTTAAAATTCTGAAAAAATAAATCAATTTCACTCAACATTTAGTGCACTAATCACCAAAATTCGACGCTAAAATCTGTTTTTCAGCCGAAACAACTAAATAAGTCTAACGTGATAAATAAATCCGGGTAATATTTTATGAAGATGCTTTTAGCTGCATATCCATACACGCTCATACATATGTATATACATACAGACACATCTTAAGCTCAACAAATCTCTTTACTGTAACTTTATTTACCACAGTGCACTCACATACATACATATTATTCATATGTACATATATGTTTGTATACAGTCGTAACTAATAAATGACACTAACGTACTGCTGCTGAGAAACTAACACAAAGCCTGTGGTAAGTAGTTTTTAATATATGGACTTGTACGATGTGCCTAAAAGCCGAGCAAAGATACACCTGCAATACGCAGTCCGACGCACAATGGCATGCATACAGGTGCATGTGGATATGTCAAATGTACATAATCGTACGTACATGATTAAGTACTCAGGAAATCCCAAGCAGTCGACGATGCAAAGGAAAACCAAAACCTAGTCAGCGGCTGGCAAGCGAGTACAGAGACAAATATACTTAGCCAAAAACCCACATTTACATATGTATGTATGTATGTGAAGAAGCCGAGAGGCTGTCGCTTGGCGTGGCAATGAAGGAGACGTTGGAGGTAGGCAAGCAAGCAGCCAACACCTTTGACTTACAATCAAGCAAAATAAATGAGGTTGACTTTATTCCATTTTAGAGTGGAAAGCGAGTAGCAAGCGCGAACAAGTTGAGGCCGACTTTGCGTACATGTGTGAGTATGTGACTAAATTGTGCACACAACCTGTATACTAGTGTGCAGTAGGATGATCGAAATTAGACATATTAAATAATTTTTTTTAATTTCCTTGTGTTCCAAAGGAAATCTTTTCAATTTACAAAATATATAATTTTAAAAAGTCTTCAAATGCAAAAATTTTCTAATATTTTGTTTTTTACTTCAAATTTCAAAATTTACCACATAAAAAATTTTTATTTTTAGATTTATCTCTCAAATATGTATTTAGCTCTTAAATTATTTCATTAAAAACTTTCAATATCAAGAGTTTTCAATTTCGAAAAAATCTTTAAATTTATTTTATCAGAAGGTTTCACTTTCATGACTTTATTTAAAAAATATTTAATTTAGAAGTTTTAAAAATTTTCTTGGAAATGTATTATCTTGAAAATATTTTAATTAAGAAATTTTTAAATTTGGCTTATATTTTACTTTCGAAAAAGTTTGTATACTTTTTAATTTCAAAAGTTTTATATGCTTCACTCTGATAATGTTTGTAAAGTTTTTTAATGTAAATGTTTCTTATTTCGAAAATTTTTTAAAAAATATATGTTGGTTTTTTTCTACTTCAAGAGTGTTCAATTTCGAAATTAACTTTAATATTGTCTATTTCAAAAGGTTTGACTTTCAATTAGTACTGCATTCAAGGCAAATTCACACGCAGTAGTAGCAAGAATACAAAAACAAAAAGCCTATGTATTTTGTTTGTGTAATCATAGTTTAGAAAAGTCAAAAACGAAAATCATTCGAAGTATTTTGTTTGTGTAATCATAGTTTAGAAAAGTCAAAAACGAAAATCGTTCGAAGTATTTTGTTTGTGTAATTTGTTGAAACGGAAGGAAGAGCAAGGAATCACATTCTATTAAATTTGCCTTGGTTGCATTCTACTTTCAAATTAAAAAAATTTCAAAACATTAAAAAAATAATTTCAAGATTCATTAAAAATTGCAAAAAAAAAATATGTTCGTTTCGTTTCAAAAGTTTTCAATTTCGAAAGTATTTTTAAAATTGTTTATTTCAAAGTTTTGACTTTCAATTAATCAAGCATTTTTCATTGAATTAAAAAATCTTCAAAAAATAATAAAAACTTCGTTTACAAAAGTTTGAAATCTAAGTTCTTCAAAGAATTCCCACTCTCAAAGTACTGATGCAATTTCTAAAAAAATTTATACAGGAGGTGTCGGTTTTGAAAATTTAAAAAAAAAAATTCGCTGAAAAGATATTTTTATTTGATACTTTCTATTGAAAACACTTTTAAGTATAAATATAAAAGTTTTAAAATTTCTAGTTTTTCCTTTGATGTATCAAAAATGAAATTTTTCCTTCCCGAAATTGAATATAAAAATTATGCAATTCCAAAATAGTCAGCCCCAACATTTTGACTTTTATAGTCTTTAATTTTTTTATTTTAATAATTTCTTTTTAAAAAAGTTTTCTCCTAAAATTTTAAAAATTGGTATTTTCAAAAATTTTCAGCTCGAAAATTTGTCATTCTCAAAAATATAGACATACCTATATAAAAATTTTGCTTTCCCGAATATTTGATTAACGTTTTTATAAAATTATTGTATTTTATTTTAATTTATATTGAACAAAATAATTTAATTAAAAATGTTTCAACTTCAATCATGTTTCAACTATCTATCAGTTGGCAAACGAGTAATCTTTTTTCTTGGATCACCTCAACGCATATGTATATGTACACGTATATAAACATGTATATGTTTGGCAAAGGTTAGACTTGGCCAGAGCAAGCGAATGAAACCTGGTCTATAAGTATGTGTGTCCCTGTACTCCAATGCAAGCAAATGAGTAAATGCGCTTGTGTTGGTGCCCAAATAAACATGGGTATGCAAATATTTGCACGAAAAGTAATAACACTGCAGAAGTGTTGCAGCAACAACAATAACAACAACAACAACAATATCAACAACATCTAAACACCCTCAGGCAAACTGGCAGCAAGAGTAATTGCGGTAAAGCGAGAGCAAGTGAATGAGTATGTGTGTTTGTATGTGGTTGTAGTGCTTGTAGAATGTATCTATTAGTAAGTAGTAAATACAAATGGAGCATATACATACCTACCTATTTATATACAATACATCTAGATATATATACATACATATAGGTATACAAACGAACACATCGCACGTATGTTTGCCTACTGAATTTTCAACATCCGTTCACCCATACACCTACTACTACATACATACATACATAAATATACTGACACACATAAATACAAACATTTACAATTGGGTTTGTTAATATTTTTATTGCTGTTTTGATGCCAAAAGCAATTCAAATCACACTTTAATGCACAAACATATATACATACGCACATAGGTACATTCACATTAACGCTGATTATTTTGAAATAAAGGTACTGTAAACAAACGTCTGTAAAGAAATTGAAAATGGCGAATAACAACAACAAAAATAACAACCTACTTATAATAGCCAGCAGTCCTCAAGTGGTAATATATTCATGAGAATATGGCTCACATTTTTCCATTTTGTTCACACACGCCTAACGTACATTTGCATACACATGCGTGTAGAATGTACATACATATATAATAACATATATAAAAAAAACGTAAAGGAAATATGTAAGAAGCCAATTACTTTAATGGCAGTTTAAAAAATCACACTCGAAAACTGATGATTTAGTCTTTATTCAGTTTTTTCCTTCCTTTGAGAGGAATGTTTTTGGGTAAATTTTATATTGATACTTAAAATTTTTTTAATTGACCAGTGTTATTAAAAAAAATTTAAAAATGTCAATGCAAAATTATAACTTTTTTGCCCATCAAAACTTGCGACTATATCAAATTTTGATTTTATTAGGGCCACCAAACAATAATCTACACGTATCAGTGAAAAAATATGTCTGTATAAATAAAAAAGAAAATAAAACATTTTGAAATCACAACTTTTTTTTCAGAAAAAGTACAAAAATTTACACTTATATTTATCTATTACAATATATAATTATGGTTTTTGTGAATATTTGGCTCTTGGTAGGTCCTTTTTAAGTCTCCAATTAGAATCTACTAGCATTTCAGGACGCTGTTTCATTAACAATATGTCCTCATGGAATTTCTCAAATTGTCCGTCACCCTCAGCACCCAAATTAGTTGGAAAGACACCCAAACGAGAGAAAGCATACACTTCTTAAAGAATATATTACATCCGAAAGCTTTATATGAAATTATTTACATTTACTAATTGTTTATAATTTTCTAATTTATGGTTTCCTCAAAAGTTCAAAATTCATTGCCAGCCAAATGTTCCTCATCATTCAATTTTCCTCAAAGTTCCATATCTTTTATCAGTTGCCGTGTTTGTGGAACTACAAATTTCGCCTCTTTAATTTTTTCCACTAGTATCTTTAGCCATAGCTAAAATACGGCCTTTCTTCTATGGAGTATTTGACACAGGCACTATGCAGGATGGGTGTTTTGGCCGAAGACAAGTTTGGATAGTGAATTGCGTGAGTGATTGGACCTTGAGTAAAAAAAAACAAACAATCACTTACGTGATCTTTTGGTTCCGTCAAAATCATTGGTATCGCAAATGGCAATTATATAGGTTGTTATTTCACCCAATTTAACGGAAATTTCACACACTTTATTAGTACAGTTCATTTACATATGTAAATAGCACTGTTCAATTAATGACGTAAGAACAAATACAGCGTTAGTTAATATAATGCAGTAATGACCTCTGCGGATTAGGGGCTCAAGGACTTACCCGAGGTAAGGCATGCCTGTCGTAGGAGGCGACTAAAATCCAATAGTTCCCGCGGCAGTCGGGTCTTTACACCGGAACGACCCGGATATTTTTATCCGGACTGTCACCCCCTCAAAATTACCCAAAAACTACTTTGGGGAATATTTTTGCGGTTACAACAACAACAACAACAGAATGCAGTAATTATACAGTGACATAATTGAAGTTATTCAAACGTGGATAAGGTCTGAAGAGATAATGTGGATGTCATTTAAATACCGAATGTGATTAAAACGAAATATTTATCCTTTTTTAATGAAGCTACACTGCCATAAACAAAAAGCGTCAATATAATAGAGCTCGTGTGAAAAAAACAGTGTTGGCCAGTGTAATCGTTATGGCGGCCACAGAAGTCTTGCTTACCATGCAGGACGTCAATGTTTCGTATCCCGGCCAACTCAACTAAAAATATTTCTGCACAAGGCTAAAAAGTTGTTCGACTGCACCGTTTTTAAAGACTATTTCTAAGTGGTTTTGAAGACTCCAGAGCGGACATTTTTCCGTAGGGGACGATCCCCGAGAAGGTCGACCAAAACCGTCCACAGAAACCAGAAACAGCAGTCCATGATATGGAGCCCAACAGTAGCAAACCCACCCATAAAATTTAAGCAACAAAAATCAACAGCAAAAGTAATGATGTCAGTTTACTTCACCCGATCTAAAATCGTAGCTGTCATTCCACTCGAAAAGGCTCAGACGGTAACTGCAAAATGGTACATCGAAGAGCGCTTACCAAAAGTTTTGGAAAATTTGTTGGAAAACAGGAAGAAAGAAGAAAGAGAAGAAGAAAGATTTTCGGCGCTACTTTTTACACCATGGCAAAGCGCCAACCCACATTGTTGAAATAACGAGTAATTTTATTGCGATCTCTGGGATCGAAGAAATACGCCCAGCACCATATTCCCCGGATATATCACCATGTGATTTCTGGTAATTTCCAAAAATTAAAAAAAAGGTAAAAGGAAAGGTTCTTAATAACAACGAGCAGATAATTAATACGGTTAATGCTGAACTTGATAAGCTTAAAAGCAAGATTTTGCAGAGGGTTTTAAGAAGTGGATCTATAGGCTTAAGAAATGTATTGAAATCAAATGATATTATTACAATAAAAAGGACAAAGATTACGAATAAATGCAAAAAGATTTTTTTTTCTTGTCAACTTACCGAACTTTTGTTAATTCTTCTTCGTTTAAAACTCAAATGCAATACTTATCCCACTAAAGAACATAGCTATTGAGTTAAGCTGTTCGCTTATCTATTTAGCTAATTAAATTTTTTGAACTAGATTCTAAAACTCGTGTTTTTCGATACATTCTAGTGTAGATTTCGTTGGAAATGTTCGGCTAATTCGAAAAATACGTAATAGTTATACAAAAGGGCAGCTTGCTTGGTCTCAAGCAAATAATAAGGAACATTAAAAATTAAGTGGGAAGAGATAGTTGTCTTTAAAATACCCGATGTATGTAAAAAAAACCGGTCGCTAAAATATCTTGTCAAAGTTCAAAAAAAGGACCAACCATTGTCAATAATAAGAGCAGGCACAATATTTTTCGAAATTCATAATATTTCTATTGAAAAGCCCGTCTTTTATTGGTTTTGATCGCGATTTCAGCAACTATGTATAATGGATTCATAGTAAAATATGCATGTTTTAATATAGACATCAAAAGCACACACACATACCTATATGCACTCGCATACACTCATAGTTATGTGGCACATTTGGAAAACATGTTGCATGCGCTTTTAATCGAACACAAAGCGACTAAGAAGCAACACTTTTGATGCAATATCTTGGCAACGCACTCAATTCAAACGATTGCATAAGTAGCTGCAACAATAAAAAGAATAGCAACAACAACAGATAGACAAACAAACAACAAACGAACAAATAATAATAATAATAACGATAACGCTGAAGAATAAACTATTTACGTGTCGGCAATATAAAGTGAGTGTGAAAATTGCTGCAGAATCCGAGTGAGTTGAGTTCAGCTAAGGGGAGGCGAGAAGCGAAGTCAGGCGAAGGCGTAAAGCAATAAAATCGTGACAGGATGCAAGTGGATAAATATTAAAAACTTACTAGCAAAGTGCACGCATGTACACAAGCCCACACACACACATACTTACATGGAAGCAAAGATGAGCTTAGAACGCAAGTAATGCATATATGTATAAATCTATTTATGTAGATATGTGTGTGCTTTTACATTTCATATTCGCTTAGCGTTCACACATGTGTACCGTTAAATATTTGTATGTGCAAATGTGGATAGTGACAGATGTGTGTAACATCATTTGTGTATGCCTAAAAGCCTTTTGAAATGGTTTATTGCCTAATCCTCACTCGCCAACTCACCAACTCATCAACACAGCAACACACCGACACATTCACTCATTCGCACTTCCCTAGCCTACACTCGAATGGGTGTTTGTTGATTTGTTGTTGTTGTTTTTGTTGTTGTTGTTGTAAACAAACTGATGTATTGCAGGCTATGTCAACTGTCATATGTTTGCAGCAATTGAAAGTTACACACATACAAATTGCAAACCTTTCATCAAGTGCCTGTTTCACCGTTACAGTGTATCCTTCGAATCATCACACCCTCCAACACTCCAACACGTCTTGTTTGTATTTGTTTATTTTTTTTTTTTAATATTTTTTATCTTCGCACTTTTTCGTTTCTTTTGCTGCTTAAGAAAAGAAATGAAAATTACATTCAAAATGAATGAATTGAAATGCATTGCGAATGCATTTGAAATGAATGCATGTGTGTGAGCGTGTATGAGCGTGTGTATGCGTCAATGAATGCTTGACTGGATAAGTGAATGCCGCATTGCTGCACTATGCACCTTTCAGCGACATATCATTTCTTGGCTGCTGAATGCTGAAGCTGCTGCGTGTAAGCAGTATTGCAAAGTTATGGGCATATACCTACGTATTGTATACTCGTATGTATGCATATTTCCATAATTCATAATTTTTATTAAGCTCATTTACAGTGACATGCTGCTTAATGTTAATTATTTAATTTTAAAATTTTTGCTGTAATTTTTTTTTACGTTTTAATCTGAAACTTTTATAAAAAGCTCACAAAAAATTAAAAAATAAGGTGAACAAAAATCGGAATGAGAGATGCAAATAACATAGATTTAAATGAATGCAATTATTACAACAATTTATTAAACTAATTAATTTAGTTGAGGCGGTAGCTCCGGCCAGCAAAGTTATCGTTCCCATTTTTATACAATTTGCTTGAGTTGGAGCTTTCTACAGGCAACAAGCCTTATCAAAAATATCCAATATATATATGTTCATGCATACAACAATGCTTAACAGTAAGAACTACCACCGCGAGATGTCGCTGACATATGAAGGTAAAACATGATTATACACTTTGCCGAATATTTCCAGAGGGTACCCTTTGGTAACATTTCCAACTGTTTGTAAAAGTCTACAAAAAATCAGTGTTACCAGTCTAACGTCCTTTTTTGATTTTATCAGCCTATCAACGACATTCTCGGAAAGTGAGTTTGGTGCAAAAATAGATAGAAGAAATGTAAAAGTTTTCTTCGATTTGCATGGCTGAGTGCATCAACAGTTCTTACCATTAGGTCTAACAGTTTATAGTGGAGGTTTATGCATCCATTGCCTAAAGAGGTAAAAAAAAATTAGTCCTGGAATTGTAGGAAAACAAAATACATGACTTTTGTGTCAGGACAATGCATCTTCACACTCCGCATTGCTTTGATAATGTTTTGGCCTCAGATACCGTATACACCAAATTTTCTCGCTGAAAGTTTTTCTCGCTGCAAAACTTGAAATCCCAAATAATGGTCAGGGAAATATTCCTATGTTTAGGAACCCACCAGCGTAAATATATTATATCTGAGGAGTGATACTTCGGAGAAGACAAATAAAATTTTTGAAATTTTCTGTTACAATTCTTATTTTCATCTCTGAAAAAATATTGGAATAAGAAACGTAAAAGTTTTTCTAAAACTCTTTTTTTATAATTTCTTTACTGTAATATTTTCTTCTTTCAGATACCGCTCATATTAAAAAAGTATTTACTTGAGATATGGTTAAATTTTTGTTGGAGGATATATACTTTAGAGGTATATACTTTTATTAAGAAGTAGACTACTATTGTTTCCCACTTCTACCATTTTTCTTTGGTGTATAACAAAAATACTAAATTCATACAAACAAACCGGCATTTAGCTAAATAAAAATACTTTGGCTACTGAAGGACTATAAAAGTCGCTGGCACTTCGCTAAACAGTTTAATAAGGAATCGCCCAACCTTGAATGCTTAAGCAAAATATGTGTGTATATACCTAAATAATAGAGAGTTATTCATTTTGTGATCTAAAAAGTACTGGGCTGTACTCTGACATTTGTCAAACCAAAAATGTTTTGTTTTAATTAAAGGTCAGACATTTATGTAAATTGAGAGCTTAACAAATTGTTACAACTTACTACAAAAATGGCGACTTAAACGTGGCCGCAACTATTCCATCAATTGTTACAATTTTGGAGAAATTTGAAGATAAGACTTATGCATCATCATTTTGATCGTTCTACCTCAAATGTCGCTACTGGAAGTGAAAGTTCTCAAGAGCTGTGACTTTCTTACGACATATTATACCATATTTCGCCCACATCCATACAAAGTCCAGCTCATACAGCAACTGAATCCAGCTGATCATTCACAGCGCCCTGCATACGTCGATTAGGTGCTTGAACAACAAGCAGTTGACGTAAATTTTTCAAACATACCTATTTTTCTTTAGCGACGAGGTATATTTTTCACTCGGGGGATACGTTAATGTACAAAATGACGGAGAAAGGCCATTACACCAAAAAAACTTAATGTCCGGAGATGCTGAAAACAGCGATATTGATAGCCCAGTTTATTGGCCTGCAATTGAAGAACAGGACTTGGACAATAAGTGGTTTCAACAATATGATGACAAATGCCTCACAACACGAGCGAATATGACTTGCGATTTGGCACCGTTGGCGTTTTTTGTACGGCTACGCGAAAGGTCGTGTTTATGCGGATAAACCTTTAATGAGATACTGACCAAAAAGTGCAAAAAGTGATCGAAGTTTACACAACTTTGCGAGGCGTACTTCAAATATGCGAAGCTAAACACTTTACAGACAGTTGAAAAAACACGGTTTCGATGATTCTGCTCTAGAGATTATTGAATTAAAATTTGAAACAGGTGGACTATAGCAATAACTACTTTTTGTGCAGTCAACTTCAATTGTGGATGTGTTAGGTTTCACATAAAAATTATAAAGTATAGTTGCATATCTTTCTGAATGAAGTTTCAAAAGCAAAAACTTACTCCTTCTGCCCACTGTGCCTTTCAAGTCCGCTGCATATCATCATTCCATTATACATAGCAATGCAAGCTGACTTATAAGCTTGCATTTGAGCGTGTAGAATGACTGATATCATCCAGTTTGAATTGGCTTCATGCTTAGAGTGCGAAATATTGTAATTTCAAGTTGTACATTATGAATGTACACGTTGTTGTTGATGGATGATTGGTGATAATGTTGCAGCAAAGTGTCCACATGCGATATGATCTGTTTAGCACGAAGTGGAGGTGGAAGATGGGGGCAAAGTGTTAACACCAGAAACCTTAGAGTATTCTTGCGGAAGGTGATAATGATGAAAAAGTAGTTAATAATGACGATTGGCGTGTTGATACGATGACGTTTATTTATTTCTTTGGCGAAGGTGTTGGGCATTATGATGTTGATAATTGAGTACTGATGTAAATATGAGAGCTCATGTCTGCGTAAATATGAATAAAGTAAATATGTAATGTAATCGAGAATGCATGTTTAATTCAACGCCTGACACTGTGTCTGCAAATGTGGTAACTCTTTACTTTTTGTCAGCAGGCTTTCTCGTCAATTGACCATCAAAGAATGCATGTTCGGCCCTCTAGCAATTCAAGTGGCCTCATTTACATGAATGTGAGCTTTATGTACATGTAATTTCTTTTCTATGCACTTGTCTGGAAGATTAAAGATTTTCTTTTAATACGTTTTCTTTTAATATTGCCAGTAATCGGAAATAAGTTTGGTAGAAAAATATCTTGGAATTTCTATTTCCTCTCACAAGATTAACTCATCATATACAATATATAGATAACATTAATCTATATACATATATGTAAATGAAGATAAATTTTTATTTTTTAATAAAATTTATTTAACACTTTTTGTTTACTTGAAAATAAAAATTATAATAATTCAGAAAATAAAAATATTTGAAGTTAAAAATTCATAACATAAAAATTGAAAAATTCAAAATTATAAGTTAAAAATGTTAAAGTAGATTCCTACGCAATATATATATATAATTGGTGCTTTGTAACCAGCCGAGCTTTTCCGAGTCTTAATGTCTTTCTATCAAATGGAGGAACTTAAAGTTTATCCTAAGCCGCCCCCAAACAGCTGATGGATTTTTATGTGAAGTTTTTATTTCATGGCAGAAACACATACGATGGGTTTGACATTCCTTACATAGTCACAACGGCAATTAGAGAAATTAACTAAATTTATTATTTAAATTCATTTCTACTGTTTTCGGGTACTGCTCGGTCCACGACTCGAACCCTGGCCTTCAGAATGGCAGTGAGCACTGTTTACTTTTCGACTATTGCTGCCATCGAAATGCTCTGTGCCCAACTAGAGCCTACCAAAAGTTTTGAAGTTAAAGCACATATTTTTTAGTCTGCAAATTTTCGGATTTAGGCTGATTTCATTGATTCAAAAGGATTTCTGAATACTAGCAAAGCAGGGTTAGAAAAGATACTAAAGAGACAACGACCCACTTTCACCCGGAATGACTTTAAATTCTTGCAACTGAACCTGATCGTTCGTACTCAAACTTGACCCCACAGAGAGTCGGCACACACATTTCATTCAGTTGACTGTCCGAGTGAGCACTGATTCTTATGGAAATGAACCATAGCAAAAGTGAGTGCAGAAACACCCGCCTGGAATGAACTAAAGTAATCAGAAATTGTTAGTTTCTTTCTGGTACAAATTGATAGTTTCTTTAAATTTTCTTAAAACTTCCACGCATCAACGAAGATATTCACTATCGATATCTCTTGAATAATCCTCCCTTTCCAGTTCTGTGGAAGAAGATGATAGTAAATGGCACTGACCCATTTTGAGTCGTACTTAGTTTCGATGTCAACTCCGTCAAGTATAGCGTAGTATCCTTTACCCACGAATCTAGCTTACTTTAATTTTTCCCTGCATATTCCCCTCATGAGCCAGAGAAGACAACGCATCTTGAGAAAAGAAACCTAAAACTTCTTCATCTATCGAAACTTGATAGAAAGGAATGCGGTTAAGTCTGGTATCGATAATCATTTATAGGCGGGTGAACAGATTTCAAGATCATTGTAATGTTTTTAAGGCTGAGATTGCGGTAATTGGGGAAGGAGGCGAGGCTGAGGCTGAGAAAGAAAGTGTTCAGGTCCAATGCTTTTACAACTCTTGAAATGGTTAACAGATAAAGGCATTTGCAGATTTGTGGCATGCACTGCATATGCTTAGGAAATTTTACTTTTGTGATACAACGGGTTCATCTAACCTAACCTAACTTTTAGTCTGCTTAGTCTTCTAGCGCAATTTTACTACTTTTAAAATAGGGCTCAATATAAAAGAGTTTCGGATATGTTACGTATATATGTATATATGTACATATGTATATACAGTTGCGGTCAAAATAATAGCACCACTAGAGGTATTTCATTTTATTATTCAATTCTGTGGCAATGCTTCTATATTTTTATACATAACTTTACACTCCCATTACTAGAAGTATACTCTCTCAGTTAGTAATAATTTTGTTTGTCGAAATAACGGTCGATTAACGTTCAAAAGCAAAATTCCATTCAGTGGAAGATTTTAAAAAATGGCACCAGTAATACAAATTAAAATAAAGGTCACAAATTTGACAAATCTTTTTCTAAAACAATTTAAAACAGTAATTTGTTTTTGGTATACGTATTATTTACAATAATTATTTTAATTATTCTGTCGTTCTAATACTCGCGCTAAACACTGTATAGATGAAAAATTTGAATCAAGACAAAAACTATTTTTCGGAGTGAAAAACGTACTGCCAAGCTCGAAATATTATTAATTGCTAAGATAAAATGACCGAAAAAAGTGGACGAAACACGGTAACAGTCAGTCGCAAAGTACGGCAAATAAATAATTCTCCGTTAATGGCAAGCAATTAGAACTGACGATAAGCACTGAGAGAATATACAGAAGACTGAGAGAATATAATCTAAAAACCCACAGTGAACGAAAAGTACCTCTTTTGACAAATAAGCATGTGTCCAAACGGTTGCAGTTTCTTAGAAACTACATAGTATGCCCGATTGAAAATATTCTGTGGACAGATATGTGTAAAGTAGTTTTATTTGGTGGAACGAGCGCTCGATCCTATGTTAGAGGACCACCAGACTCGAAGTATAATAAAAAATTTACGGCAAAGGTTATAAAACACGGAGGTTCTTGTAGCATGATATAGGGATGTTTTTCGTACTATGCAACATGGATGCAATAGAAAACATCAAAATATTTGAGGAAGTAATGCTGCCGTATGCTTCTGAAAATATGACACTAATTTGGGTCATGCAACAAGACAATGGCCCACATCATATCAATAAAAGCTAAAAAGTGGCGTTAGGACAATAATATCCTTTTGATGGAATATCCTGCACAGTCGCCAAATTTAAGCTCAATCGAAAATTTGTTGGCTGATGATAAGAAAAAGTTATTCGAGATCAAACCGACTAACAATAATGAACGTTGGGCCACAGTGCAACAGACCTGACACTTCATTTTATTACAAAAGTGTCAGAACTTGGTCAATTTCATAGGATCGCTACAAAATATTAAAATCAGTGCGTAAGGATATCTACTCACATTAAAATCACAGTAAATGATATTATTACAATTTTAATGTTTTTGATGACCAGTGCTATTATTATGACAAATTATTCCTTCAGATTTTTGGAAAAAATTTAATTTTTAGTATTAATTTGAATTTAAAAGAAATTCGTTTTCTCTTTATCATTATGAAAAGATATTTTTACATATTGAATAAAACTACAAAACCTTCATTTAAATGAATAAGATTTCGTTACCTGTATAATTAATAACCTTTTGTCCAGTTTCGATTAGTATGATACTTTTATATTTTCGAATCTTGAGGGATATGAAAACAGATGGCTATTTGGTTTCCTTTAGTCCACTAGTTTGAACTAGTAAATTTGACTACTTGGAAATTATGTATTTATGTATGTATGTATGTTCAATTAGTAGTTACGGTGCAAGAGTGATCAAAATTGAAATTCTCTGTCGGAATGTTTATCGGTGACAAAATCTAATCGCTGTTAACATCTACATTCTAATGATTTACACGCAGACGCAGGCAAAATAACTTTCATAGCACGCTATATCACCCACATGATCACTCTCTCTCTCTCTCTCTCTCTCACTCTCTGTCACTCACGTATCTCTTCGCTCGCTCTTCCGCGTAGTTCCGCTCTTAGCTAGCAGGTGAACAGCTTAGCTGTTATGGGTATGTGTGTGGACGTTCGCTCGCTAATTTTATTACCTTGACGTGGAAGTATAAACATATTTAAGTAGCTAAGCATAAACCAAGCGGGCGGCCAAGCCAACCACGACCAGCAGGGAATTGCATAGATATAAAAATATATGCAATTGCTTATACATATATGTAAATAAACGTATATAATTACGAACGTAAGATGTACCGAGCGTGAAGCGTGAAGTATTCGCACAAACATATATATATATATATATATATATATATATATATATATATATATATATTTAATTATTAATATTATTCGCATTTATACATCAGCTGTGAGTTATAAAGAAAGGCATAAAGTACTCGTGCCTTTAAGATACTCACACTCATATGATTACACATACACATGTATAACGTAAGGTAAATAATATTCATTTCATGAGCTTTGTGCTCGCTCGTAGATCACTTGTTAGTTGCTGTTGTTGTTGTCGTGCAGTGTCGAACGTCGAAATGAACATGACTTTTATTGGACGTTGTGTGACTCAGTTCTCAGTATCTTAACGTATTTTGGTAATAACAAACCGATGGCACGCAACTTTTTAGAATTACTGTATTTAATTGTGAGCTTGCATTAAAACATATATTGTGTGTATATATATGTATGTGACTGTGCGTTAATAAATAATAGTTATAAGCGAACAAGGCGGTAAAATAGTATATATTATTCATATTGCATAAGTATAATAAATTTAATCACAATTGTGAAAAGTCTATGACGAAGAAGAAAAAAATGGAAGCAGTGTAAAAAGTTTTTCATAAATATTCGTCCATATAAATACATATAGGTATATGTACATATGTGTATAAAAATATTCTAAAAAATATCTAAGTATCTGTGTGATAATAGCAAAAAATAATAATAAATTAATAAATATCAATAAAAGCAAAATAAATTTAATTTTAAAAAAAGAAACTTAAAAAAAGTTAAAGTTAAAAATTTAAATAGTGAATTTAAAATTCAAATTAAATAAAGAAATATCTGCTTAAGTTAAAACATTGCATCATAGCCATAGTTTTGCATTCTCGAGCATTTAAATAGCAAAGAACGCTCTTAAAAAATAAAAATAAAAAAAATACTCCTTTTCAAACAAACAGAATTCCGCTAATTTAAAACTGATAAGATAAGAAATAAAAGCGGAAAGTGAGAGCAAGTGTCTACATCTACACACTCATATGTCTATATACATATGTATGGTACTTCTGCTTAGAAGCGAAAGATAGGTGAGTTATTTTAATGAAGCAAAAACAAATAATTTCTCTTATTTACATTCGTAATTCTTTATGCAAATTAGTAAACGAAGTGCTGTATTTGTATGCACATTAGGGTGAAACAAAAATGCGAAACATATTTCTGGTAAATAGAATTAAAATGCAATAAGAAAGTGTTATTAAACCGAATAATTATTGACTAATCTTTAATTCTTGCGTCGAGTTTTAAGGTTTTACAACAAAATCTTGTAGGCAGGCATATAAATATATATTAATACCTACCTATGGCATTTTGAAATCATTTTATTTGATACCAAACGTGTCTCATACATACTATGAACGCTTAAAAAATATTTTTCTTGTTTAATTTAATGTTGTTTTATAAAAATATAAAATTAAATAAAGTTTAATTTTTTCTATAGTGAAATAACATATAACATTATCTACATCTTACATATATAGTATGGATATATTTAATAATGATACATTCATTCTGAAATCTTAGTTATTTTATCACATATGTGTAGAGTTTTTATATTAATTGCAATATTTGAAGATAAACAGCATAAAAACGAGCTTTCAAAAAGAGAAAAAGATAAGCTTAATTTTTATAATTTCCACAGTTTCATTTTATAAATATTTTAAGCCTCCTTCAGAGTTCTATACTATTCAAACCAGAATATTAAACAAAACTTTGGTTGTCATTTAAACGAATATTTTATTTGTTTACCTTTTTTTGATAGATATTAATAGAATATCGCATATTGTCTTAAAAGTTTTAAACTTTAAAAATTCTGAAATGAACTTAAGCCCTTAAGGCCCTTGCTTTGCGAATGCTCCAAAATTTTGAGTATTAAGTTTAAGGTTTTTGCAGCTTAAATCGCATTAATTATCGAAAATATTTTATTTGGTTTCACTTTAAATTACTTTATTTTGTTTTTTTTTTATTATTTTATATTATTTTATTTTATTGTTCGATCCATGCCAGAAGAGGTCTAATAAAGGGATGTGTTGATTTTCGAAACAGTTGCCTCTTCTACCAATTTTATTTGTTGTATAACAACATTTCCCATTGATAGGTATAACGAATAGACATTTCATTCAATAACCTATATTAATGTAATTTATTTCATAATAATAAAAATTAGGCATATTAATTTTATTTCATCTTACTTTATTTTATTAGTTTTAATTAATTATTTTTATATTATTAAATTTATTAAATTATATTTTATTTCTTTTTTAAATTTTTGTATTTTATTTTACATTATTTTTTTTATTATTCGATCCGTGCCAGAAAAAGTCTGATAAGGAAATGTGGTATTCTCCACAACATTTCTGTCTTCTATTTCTTTGTTGTATAACAAATTTATCCATTCATATAAAAAATAGACCATTTGCACACTAACCTATTATTAATTGAATTTATTTTACAATAATTTAATTTAGTGTATTTATTTTATTTCACCTTAATTTTTTTCTTTTATTTAAAATTTTTTTTTTTTCGTTTTATTTCCTCATTTTTTCTAGTTTAAATTTAATTTATTTAGTTATTTATGAATTTTAGTTATTTTACCTTCTTATTTTATTTTACTAATTTATATTTTTTAATTTAAATTTAGTTCATTTCAATTTATTTCATTAAATTTTTTTTTATTTTTGTATTTTGTTTTTATTTAATTTATTGTATTTTATTTTAAATTATATTTAAGTTACGTTTATTTAGTTTTTTATATTAAATTATTTTTTTGCTTAATATTATTGTATTTTAATATTAGTTTATTTTACCTTATATTTCTAAATAATTAATTTAAAAGTATTTCATTAAATTTTATTTCGCTTGGCAATTTCATTCGCGGCCGCGGTAGACGAGTGGTTAGCATTACGTACTGCTACTCCGAAGGCTCGGGTTCGAATCCTGGTGTCGTACTAACATCCAAAAAGCTATAGAAAATTAATTTAAATAAAAATTAAGTTAAGTGTTCTATTTGCGGTGTCCCCTCGGTGTATTTCTGACATGAAATAAAAGCTCCTCATAAGAAAAACCATCAGCCGTTCGGAGGCGTCTTAGCATAAACTGTAGATCGCTCCTCCAACGCATAAGGCCGAAAATCGTTTCAGCGGTTCCAAAAACGCCAATTATATATATGTATCATATAATTTCATTTTCCTGTTATTTTATTATGTTTCTGTTTAATCATTAATTTAATAATTTCTTTGACCGTAACTTCCATATATGTAAATATGCTTATATATATATGTATGTGTAACTAAGTACATGGCTGTGTGAAACTGTTTCTGGCGGATTAACTTACACCTGCTCTCCTTCGAAACACTGAAACTATACCCAAGCATGCAGTTAGCTAAGCGAGAAAAACTTGTACTTACTTCCACATTCAATAAAAACTTAAAATGTGACTCTTTGAATATTAATTTGAAACAATGGAAAACCCACAAGTCGTATTGCTGCCAACTGTCAACAGTGTTTGCCGACAAGCATGCAATGAAGACTTAAGAGTTTTATAATTATAAATTTATTCTCTTTGTAAAAAAAAACTAAATTTTTTCAGTAAAATAATATAAGAGAAATGGTAAAGAAATAATTAGAGTGTTTATATGATAAACTAATAGCAACTTTTGTGCTCTTTTGAGCTTAAAATAGTGAACTCCCTTACATATTGTATATATTTTCCATGAAATATGTATTCTTAAAAGCCTTGAGTGCTTGGTTGTAACGATCTTTTTTGATACCGCACTAAAGGCAATAGATATGCACCTGACAATATCATATTTATGAAGCCCCTTTACGCTCTGTTTCGCAATGAAATTGTTTGGCTTTCAATGCGCCACGCTTAAGATTTACGATTAGCCCCACTGACACGCTAAAGAAGAAATCTATGTTTGCATATTGTATGCTTGCATTCATATGTATACTTCTTTTACATTTTTTATTGTACCATATATCTAAAAAGTATTAAATAACATATGTACCTGAAGCGTGGCTTGGAATTTAGATTGTCATTGAATTTGAATGGCTCTTTTACACATCAACAAATTAATACATTAAAACGAAGAAAAATTGTACGAGTATGTTTGTATGTTGTCATACATATTACAACTATTAATGAAATGAATTAATAACTTCACATTTTATGATTTTATATTTTTAAATAAAAATAATTATTTATTCCGAGAGCATAGTGCAGGTTTTACAAGCTTTACATTTATACCTCCAATATACGTGTATGTGCATTGTAAAATGTAACTGCTTTCATTCAGAACTCAAATTATTTTGCTTATACATGTGTGTACCTATATATTTCAATGTTTTTGACTATTAGTTATTTATTTATTTTTCGATTTGTTGACTTTGGCTCAAGGTTTATAGAATACAAGGTTACGACAACCGTTGATGTCCCGAACCAATTTCGTTATATATACAGTGGGCAGGATATGATATTTATATGATAACCAGAAATAATTTTTTTGCTTAAAAAATGTATGTTTTGGTAAATATGGGAAAAGATTTCTTATACAGAAAAAACACTAATTAAAAAATTTTTGTTTTTGCACTTACGCATTAACGCCACAGCAGTCACAGATTTAGCGATTGCGATAAGCAATACTTCTTTATTGGACATACGTTTGTAAATTACATTGTTAACTTTCCGATGAATTGAAATTTTCTCAATGCCAAAAATAGTATCATTAAATTCATAAAATGGGGCGGTTAACGAAGTTGCCACAATATCGCATGTTTGTTTTAATTTAGCAGAAAATTTCAATATAAACCACTCACATAATATTTTTTCCAAATTTTTATCCACAATAACCCACTGCACACGTTTTCACCGCTTCGAATTTTTAAACATGATTTTTTCACTAGATAAGGATCATTCATTTCCTAAAAGTTTTTTAGCAGACAAAGAAAATTTAATTTTAAACATTTTTGATATTATTTACTCATTACATTCGTATTATATTACCCCAAAAGTTAGAGTTGTTAGCTATAAAAATTTGTGTTAAAAAATTATACTAATTTTCATAATTTAAAATTTTTTGAAAATTAAAATACATTTGTTCAAAATAAAAATGTTCAGAACGTTTTAATTGTAATTGATATTAAAATACAAAAATTACCGGTCAAGGCTTTAGAGTTTTATAGTCAAAATGTTACGTTGATTCATTGATAAAGTTATGCATATTTATTTTAAAATTTTCGGAAACTCACAAAATTGAAACAACTTCGTCATTAAACATATCATTTCGCTCTTGTCGTAATCTTCTATTCTATAAACCTTGAATTTTGCTCATATTACGGAAGTCATATGCGTACTTATATTGTATGTACACGTATATTCTTACGTGTATGTGTAGACTATACTTTCTACAGCTTCGTATGTCCAATTCTATTAAAACTGTGAAATGTAATTTTACAAAAGTTTTGCCATCAATTTTTTAACTTTTAATTATTTCTTTTTTTGGTATAAGCGCACCTAGTAGAAGGTACTTACATAATTATGTATAGGCGTACAAATACTTACAATATTTTAAATATAAATTATTTCAAAAATAAATAAATAGAAAAAGAAAATTGTTTAATTACCGTTGATGACGTAAATAGCCCTGCAGAACTTTTATTTTTATTTTTTTTATTTATTTATTAATAAATCTTTGTAATTATATTTGTTGCCATTGCTTTATTCTTTCGCTTTTTACTGAGTTACTAAAACAAATAAACGTTTTCGACATAAATCGTCAATTAATTATGTCATTAAAAGAGATGAGCTAAATAATTACATTTTCAGCTTTATGAAAAAAAAAAGAATTCCGTTGGTTTCTGCTTTTCCTGTAAATGATTTTGTCATTTACATGATAATTGCGAAAGTAAAGTGAAGCGATTTATTACAGCAAAAACAAAAAAGAATTAATAATAATAGAAGAAACAAAGCTATCAAATCCAATTAGGCTATTCGCAGTTTTTTTAAATATTCCTTTTAACATATCATTTATCTACTTTGCGAAACTATTAGTTAATTAATTTTTTTTTTTGAAAATAGTATTTGTTTTGTGTGGGAGTTGTCAATCACCTAGAGTTTACCGGCAAGATTTGTAAATGTCAAGTTTGAAAAATGAATACATGTGAAATTCAAAAACCAGTGCTGTGGAAAATGAATTCGAAGTACATTTGATGAAATACAATGGAATTGAAGCTTTCATCATATGAGCACATAAGGGTAGTACGTGAATACAAATTAGTAAAGATAAATTCGTAAAAAAAAAAAATATAATAGATTATAATGGGTGTCCCAAAATTAATGCATGATTGGTATCAAATAAAAACAAGTTTTTAGTCTTTCGAATATGATTTTTTTAATCAACCATAAAGCACGTAGGGTATGGTTATTTATCCACCAACACATCAAGCAAATGGCTTCCTCGGCTTTCTATAAACATAGGCACTCGTTTGTCGAAATTTTCCATGGCTATTTCTGCATAAATGCAGACATATAATTTTAAATAACCCCATAAGTAATAGGATAGCATTAAATCACACAATCTAGAAAAGCAATTCTGATCACTAAAGCGAGTATTTGCCCTGTAAATGTCTTATACAGTAATTGAAGTGTTTCACGGGCCGTATTACGGGCTGTGGGCAAAAAAGCTGTGTTATTATGTCGCAATATCGAGCACCAGTATAGAACACCGCTTGACCAGCCTCATTTTCAAAAAAGTGTAATCAAATCGTGCCTCCAGCACAAAATCCACAGCAAACAGTGACACGTTGTTGATGAATTTGATTAAATGCCATGTGAGGATTAACAAACGATGATTTTACATCCATTTATTGATGCTCAATAATCCATTTAAAAAACTCTCTTCGCTGTACAAGTAAGGAGACACAGATATTAAAGTTCCTCTATTGTCACCGGCACTTTTACGCCCTCCTTCGATATTGTCAGTTTAACGACTTGTGTTTCTCCAACTAATCCTGTATTCCGGAATTTTTTAATCAATATCATGACAGCTGACGACGTTAAAATACTATTTCGACAATTTTGTATGAAATTATCGAATATTTTTTCATTTGATTCCTAGATTACATAAATGGCTAGTTGATTGACGGGCGACCGCACTCAAGTCGCTGAGTAGGCGTATCGCGGTCATCATAATTACTTTATATATTACTGCCGAGGGGCGACCGCAATTAGAAAAATGTTTTTTCTTCTAGCGCTTAGTGGTCCCTGAATGCTGAAGGAGTGCCGTATATGCCGTGTCCTGCGGGTGCATTGTTTCTAGAGGTTGTTCGCTATCCAAGAGGCTCTGTTAGATTACAGCCTTTGACTCCAAACCATCCCATTTGCACGAAAACGCATCACTCTCTAGATTAGGGAGAAAAGTGATTTAGACCTGGAAGATATTGAATATAACCAGGGAGTGGTTTTTTGCCACTATCAGGTCTATGCTGTCGAGGTAATACAATTTACTTTGGTGTTAAAATTTAACATCCAGTAAATTTTGTCACTTTTTCGTATTCTGAGTCCACTGTCACCCTGTAAGTTTTGTTACCCGCGAATTAGGAGGTAAGAAAATCTGCTGTTTGATTGATAGCTTTTTTTTTGTCGTTCTGACATATTTTTCATAATTAGGTTAAAACTATTTATGACTTTATAAACATATTATTAAAAGTTATTTATTTTGTTGCGCTCTGTCCTCTATTTCGATGTTAATATTCTTCTTTTTACTTTATCAACTGGCAAATGTAATGCCGAAAAAAAACAGTACTGACAAAGTTTTTTCAAATAATGCAACCCGTGCGCTAGAATACCAAATTCAATTTCGGGTGTTTTAAACAAGTAGCCAAATTTACTTTACCCGTAACAGTGAGAATCTTCATATATGTATGTGGCATACTTTCAAACAAATTTTCAATTTTCGTCACCAAATTTCATAAATTATGTCCTCGAAAATAAACGCCAATCAAATAAACTTCTCCTATATAATTACCTACAAATAATTATGTACATATGTATTTACTATTTTATGTATTTACTATTAAAATTTCCATTTATTTTGAAAGACAGGATTTGCTAAGTTTACTGAAGATATATTTAAATATATTTAATGTGTGACATCGAGCAATCAGCAATCAGAAAGAGCGACTGCTATTTACAATATTATTGTCTGCTTTTTGGCGTGTATCTCCCTGTCATCTTTATAAATAATCAACTAAAAAATTATAAGTTATCCGCTAAAATAAAATTCTCATAGCCTCCGAACGGCTGATGGTTTTTATGAGGAGCTTTCATTTCGTGTCATAAATGTACTCGGAGGGGTGCTTTGCCAAATCACACTACTTAAAAATTATTGTGCTATTTTGAATACTTTCACAACTTATTCTTCTGATACTCAGATGTGCTGCACCTCAAAATAAATATGTGCAAAATATATCTCGCCATTCGACTTTCGTTCACATCGTTCGATCACACTTTTCTTCCATAACATCAACAATTCATGAGTTTACTCTCATGACCAGCGCCTAAAAGAGTATATGGAAATGGAAATGTAATTAAAAATAAATACAAATAAAACCGATAAGAAATTAAGCTGCAAAGGAAATAAAACTAAAATTAAAATTAATAAATAAATTAGTATAGTTCAGTTTGTCATATCCTAAACAATCAAGTGTGACTAGCATGTCCAAAGCTGGTAACAAATTTTGAAAGTAAAAATATCAGTTTAAATAGAAATTAAGAAAAAAATATATATTTTTATTTTTCTTTCCAAACTTATTATTTATTTATTTTTTTTTTTCATAAATATTGTAAATTAATTACACCTTTCTTAGATTTTTCATAATAAATCAAGACAGAAAGAAATCTTTAGGCCGCACTTATCTGTGTAATTTACATATAGGTATACTACATAAATAGTTGCTTTACATTTGCTTCTGTTGAAGTCTTAATAAAATCATACAATTTACATGAAAATGCATCGCAAAACCTCATCCGTGCAGAACAGTTCTCACAAATCTCATGAAAACTCCTGTCCTTCACAGGCACATCTACATATGTACATATATGTATGTACCCACACATGCTATCTCCCAAATATAAATCTAAGTGCAGCAATTCAACGCACGTGAAGCAAGCAAAAACAGCAAAAAAGTTTCAATGACACTTAATTAGTTCAGCTTTGCCGCAACAAAAAGTAGAAGCAGAATTCTTCTTTATGTTAATTAAGAAGTTTCACAAAAAAATCAAAACAGAATAAATAGAAAAAAATAGAAAAAATTATAGTGACAATGTCTAAGCAAAGACTTGTGGTTTTATTAGTGGTTAACCGCATGTATAACTCGATTCAAAGGCATTAGGGGCACATACATACAAAACCACACAAACACTCACACACTCATGCACTGCTCAAAGACTTCAAATGAGTTTTCTCATAATTCAATTAATGGAATTAAACCAACTAAGATGCGTTTGCTGAGGCTGATACTGACTCATACACACATAAACCTCCACGTTGCTGTTGTTGTAGTTGTACAGAAAGGGTGCAATTAATTAAACACATAATTATGCAATATGTACAAGTGTCGGCTCAGCCCAACCACACCTACCTTTATTAAGTACTTTGTCTTATTCATGTCCCATAAGGGCGTAACGGTAATTGTTTATAATTATGCATAGTGGCATACACACATGTAAGTGTCTTCTAATTATGTTAGATCCTGCATTCAATTGTGTCCATGTAAAATATTTCGTTTTATTCTAAAAACTCTTTGGTCGTTATGTAACATTAATAAGCAAGCGTCTTTAACGGCACTTCAAAATCATATAAACGTTGTTGTTGTTGTTTAGCTAAATTCACACCAAATACTTTAGATACATTTGTTAAGTAAGTGCGTAAGTATCTTCAGCAGCTGTTATTACAATTCGTTTTTTTTTTCAATTCTCTCTTTTTTCTGTTTTCTTTTTTCTTTTCTTCAATAACTTATACGCTCAGTTGCGCGCTTAAGCACTGCCAGCTGTGGCAACAAGCAATTTAGCGTGTCTCTGTCTTGTTAGAAGTATACAAATATTGGTTGTTGTTATTATTGCTACAGTTGTTACAACTGACGAGCAATAATTGCTGCCAATGTTGCAGTATATTCCCCCTTTTATGGCAGAATTTCTAAAGGCGACTAAATATACGTTCAAATGTATGTGCTCCGCGTGCATGTGAGTTAGTGTGTATGGCTGCTTGAAAACACTCATACATATATTTGGTTGTACAAAATTTAATATTACCATTAGTTACTTGTTGTAGGTGTTTTATTCAATTTATGCATTATGCGAGGCCTTTGAAATTTCCAGATATAAATAATAAACAAATTTTGTTATGATGTTCCTATAACAAAGAAAGGTGCCTACAATTTATACTATAATGCTTCCGAATGGCTGAGGGAATTTATGACATAACACTAAAATTATAAGAATCTCACTCACCATGAGTTTTTGTATAAAAATGTATGCTTTCTATGTTTGTATGTATATTAAAACTCAAAATCAAGCATTATAGTATGCTTAACTTTTATTTGAATAATAAGATTTTGGCTCCACATCTTCTCCCAAAATAAGTATTAATTCACACTCATGCATAAAAACACAAATCAGCCCTTAGTTTTTTAGTTTGAAAGACAACTTATGACAGCATACAACAACTAAGCATCTGGTTTCTTGATGTTTCATACAGAAATTACATTTATTCGTTACATGTTGATGAGAATTATGGACAAACAAACTTTCATTACAATAGAAGTTGAGAAGTATAAAAGAGTATGCACACAATATAGGTACAGACCCAATAACTTATTACCCTGCGGGGAATATTATTAGTTGTTAACTAGAATCTAGAATTCTTGTAAGAAACTGGTATTTTTAACGCGGCGATGTTCTACGTACCCCCAATTGCCCGATTATGTATGATTTCATCTTCGAAATGCCGATATTTAACTAAACGACTTTCTCCCTTAGGGTACATACATACAAGCAAACATAAATATATATTCTCGTGTTTTTTTCCAAATTTTTCTTTATTTCTTTTTGGCTATGCTGGGGGTGTTATCTTTTCAAGTACTTGTAGCAATTGCAGCATGTGTTAAGTATCAAGTTTTAATGAGGTTGTTTTTGCACAAAATTGCCGTTAATTGCAATAATTTTTCAAACGAAAAAGGGTGAGATTTTCACACTTCGTTACTTGAGCGCGTATATTTACACAATTCTTTCACTCACACCACACACATTCATAGGCCGCACTTACGTATGCACTGTGAAAGGGATCCCTACTTCAACACAGAATGTAGATGGAAATCTTAACAGTGAATTTACAACAGCTACAGAGGAAGAAACAGCGTATATATGTACTGACAAGGAAACCACATATAAATTTGAAAATATCATGTTTCCTACTCCGCGCTGTTCGAGGGATCAATTAATTATGTAAGGAAAGGTGAATTAAGTAAAGAAATTAAATTAAAATAACATTAAAAAAAATTGAAGTAAATTAAATTATTATATGAATATAACAACTAATAAAATAATATATATTAAAATATTAAATTATATTGACACAAATCAAATTATATAAAGTGTAATTATAAAAAACGCAATAAAACCAACTGAAATAATTAAACTTAAATAAAATACAATAATATAAAATAAAACTGTATAAAATAAAATTAAATTAAAAATAAAAAAAAATATAACATAAAATAAAATAAAATAAAATCAAATAATATCAAATAAAAAAAAAATAAATAAAATAATATAAAATACGATAAAATAAAATAAAACAAAATAAAATAAAATAAAATAAAATAAAATAAAATAAAATAAAATAAAATAAAATAAAATAAAATAAAATAAAATAAAATAAAATAAAATAAAATAAAATAAAATAAAATATAATAAAATAAAATAAAATAAAATAAAATAAAATAAAATAAAATAAAATAAAATAAAATGAAATAAAATAAAATAAAATAAAATAAAATAAAAGAAAATAAAATAAATAAAATAAAATAGAATAAAATAAAATAACATAACAACAAAAAAAAAATAAAATAAAATAAAAAATAAAATAAAATAAAATAAAATAAAATAAAATAAAATAAAATAAAATAAAATAAAATAAAAGAAACCAAAACAAAATAAAATAAAATCAAATAATATAAATTAAAGTCAAATAAACCCAAATGAAATAAAAAAAATAAAATAAAATAAAGTAAAGTAAAAACTAATAAAAAAATGTTATTACTAATGAAGTTTGTCCCGTTAATACTTTCTTACATAGTGAAATTGTTTCCATACGACTTAAATCAGTTTGCTTCAAAGATGGATTGTTTGGACTCGAGATGTCAGTCGAATGATTAAGGAATTAATATTATCTTATATTTTCCATCCTAACTATTTTGCTATACGTCTGGTATAAATCAGCGTCTTCCATTTTCAGTTCAATTTGAACTTTTTTTAATTCACTTATTTTTATCAAAATTCTTTAAATCAATAACAGCATTTTCTCAATTCCCCTCTGTGAGCCGGAACATATGCCTTTCCAAGTTTTTTCTTTTATTAATTTTCCAACTATTTTATCAAAGCACAGAAATCACCCAAGAGTTTATAAAACCATTTAATTTACGTTCAGTGTGACACAATAACGCCAGTGAAGTCAGTAAATCACAAATTGCCAACACAACAAACCCTGGGGCCGGGCACTGCCCGCTCTCGCTTCCTGCGACTTCCTGTTGCTCGACATATTAGGACTTCCAGCTCCAGTTGAGTGTAAATTTTTCTTGCCTCGTTTTGTTGGCATTTTATTTGATTTTGTTTCCATTTTTTCTCCAATTTTATTTGTATTTTATTTTGCTTTATAACATCTGTATTATGATTCAGCAATGATATCTGGGGAAATCATTGTAGCACTAATAGAAATACCCAGAACATCGCTCGTATAATTCAGGAAAATTGTAACTCTAATATGTAATAGTTGCTGGCCTCGGTTGCTGATGGTTGTTGGTTGTTATTGCGAACAGCTTGCACATATGCGACATGTGGAGCGCCTCAGAGCGGAAGTGTAAGAATGAGAAAGAAGAAAAGAAAGTAAGAAAAGTTCAAATTATTGCAAATATCAACACTCCGGAGTGTATGCCTAACAAAGCTACATACATATAATATATGTGTATGTAGGTATTTATGTATGAGGAAGCACTGCAAAGTCGGTTGTCGACCGAATCAACTTTTGAAGGGCTCAAAGTGTGCATGTGAATTGACTTGGCGAATGGCAACTCCTTAACGCATTTAGTTATTTTCTAATGTGCCTTTAGTATATGTGTCTTCATAACTAACTTTTTCACGCACATATAAGAAAAGTTCAAATAAGCATAAAATATATAAACAAGTAAATAAAATATTGTATACATTGGCTTGTGTTTTTGTATTTTCTGTCATTTTCCTTTGCGCCTTAAATGCCTACTTGTTGCTTTTTCCTCAGTAAAAATGTCCATTAAGGGCGAATGCTAATGCACATGCACACATATATTAAGTATGTAAATTTATTTCAAAGTCCCAAGCTGGTGAGCCAAATTCGACAAAGAGAAGTATAAAAGAAAAGTATTTTTTCTTAGCTAAAATCGTTCGCCTTTTGAAAAAAGAGACGGGTTTTCAAGTCGCTTACAATTGACACATCATTTTTCAGTTTCTCCATGTCACGTCTTTCAAACATTTTGAATTCCTTTCTTCAAATCTTCTTAGAAACATCTTCCTGTTTTAAAAAATCAATTAATTTTTAAATATAAATAAAAATTATTAAGGAAAAATAGGAGGCAACGAAAAAAAAGAATGTAAGCAAATTTAGTTCAAATGTCTTTATTAGTATCCGTTTATATAACTAATTATTATACTTTTTAACTCTTTTTAACGTATCAAACTTAAATTAAAATAAAATATATATATATACATATGTATAATGTCATTTGCTTACTCTTCTTAAAGAAAAATACAAACAAAAATTAATTGTTTTAAAATTTCTTACTCACAATTTTTGTTCTAAGAACATAGTATTATTAATTTCGTGGTTTTAAAAGTACAGGGCTGTATTTTGACATCTCTCAAACCTAACTATCAAATCAAACATGTTTTGTTCGTCTAGACTCCAATATGTGTCAAAGTGGTCGAAAATTACCTTAATCGGGCGAATGATGTAGTATTTCACATACATAATGCCAAGGTTCAAACTTTATAATAAAAAATGAAATTCATACAAAAAAATTATTTTAAATGCATTTTATTTATGTTTATTTGCGAACCCGAAAAGTATATAACCCTGTAATTTTATTTGCTTAAAAAACAGCCTAATGTTTAGTAGCACGCACTAATTTGTCGAAGGTCAGGGATTTGAAACCTTATGCAACTAATATATTAAATTAATGAAAGTATTTAAAAGAAAATAAGTTAATTTATATAATTTTAATTGCCCCTTAGCAGGGTATGTCAACTCCTCTGAGGCATTTATGACATGACATAAAAAGCTCCACGTAAAAATCGATCAGTCGTTCGGAGATGGTGAAGAATGTACTCTATGCACTTCCATTTATTGCAAAAAACGCCAAGATCCACATCGCAAATTCAAAATCAGCGGTTCTATGGCGCCAAATTTTCTCTCTAAAAAAATATAAAAATTTTAAAATTGTCCATCTACTTCGTAACGGTATTTAAGTGCTTCAAAAGCGTTATTGGTTTGCATCAGAAATCTTTGTAACTTTCTACGATTTTTTAGTGAGCACTTCGCCTGTAAACCAGACGGGATGAAGTGGTCTTCGATGTGAATAAACATAATTTATCCTGTGTGTATAAATATTCAAAATATTCTACTGTAATTAAAAAGGCAAAAAAATATAAAACTGAAAAGTAAAAAAGACTTGAAAACTAATTATTTAAAGTGTCACAGCGTATCAATATGGCCAGTTTGTTTTGGGAAATACATTCCACAGGGCGGTAAACACATCCATAAAATAGATCATAAGTGTGCATTTATGCTCATATACATGAATACCCATTGACTGTTACCAACTTTTATAGAAAAGGCAACACTTTCCGCTTTTTAGAGCTTATGGTACTGGACTCGCATAGCAGGCCGGATATTTATGGGTTGTTATACTCATTTCTAGGCATGTTGTCATTTACTCGTATGCATACATATATTGTGACAACCATAATTTTACATTCTTAGCTTATATTTATTTATTTATTTATTCTCCTTTTTTCACATTCATTTTTTCCTCAAGAAATGTTGCCCTTTTTGCTCATCCTTCCTGCTGCCATGTCATTCTATTCATCAATACGCGACTTTAAGAGCAAACGCCTTAACCCATGACTGCAAATGCGAGTGCCGTGTTTGTGTGTGTGTGTGCATATGTTTGATGGCTGAAGTGTTAAAAAGTGTTAGACAGGCATTTGTTGCTTAATAAAAGATATAATAATGTTTGTTTGAGCGATGATGGCTGGCGTTGACGACGACCGATCCGCATCCCCTGTACAATCAAACTCCTCCGCAACTTGCCGTAGAAAATTGTATTTTTTTGTTTGTAATTTTTTATTATGCCATTTTTACATTTGTGTGAATTTATGCTTTGGGTTTAGGGACTTTTCCGGGCGGTTGGCGTGACTGTTTGTCTAATACATACGTATCTATGTATATACATATCCTGCTTATTTCATATCTTTCCATTTTGTATAATATTTTTAATACCAAAGGCCTTTAACATGCCATTTATTTACATCATGTGTATAAGTGTGTGATTCGCTTGCGGGGCAAAAAAAAAAAAAATTTACAACGTCAACAGATCCCTCGAGACTTTGTTTGTCAGTTAAAGTGAGTATTGCCCACACATGTTTAGTTCTACTCACATGTGCATTTGTATGTGTGTTTGTACACATATCGCATAAGCGTTGATGGCTTTTCAATTAGGTTTTATGGTTTTTCTTTTATTCGCCCCAAGTGAATGATTTGTGTGAAAGGTTCGTTTCGAAGCCGTCTATCGGTAGTTGGGTGCAAGGGCTGGTGTGTGGCATGTGATGATACATTTGACGGCGGTTGTGTCTGTCAATAATGTTGTCGCAAACGAATAAAATAATAAGCAGAAATTGGAGTTTTAGTGCTGGAGTATAAAAAATCAATTCCTTCAACTTCGGTTTTTGTAGACAAAAGTGGAGTCAATAAACGTTTTACAGTTAAACAAAGCTAAAGTATGTTCTTTATGCGGCATCAAGGAAGTTGCAAAAGAAGTGTCAAAAATTCTTGAAAGATAAACTACCTACATATATCTTCTCGGCCAGCTGCTTCGTTTTAACAATAAGTTCCAGTTAATGTCACTAAAATAAACAACCATTGAAAAGCCATGGTACGTGGCTGTACACATTCAAACAAGAATAATATATAATAGAATATTCGTTAAAGGTGAGTATCATTTCTGTTGACTTAGACTTTAACTATTCTTTCAGTTCTGTTACAGAGTCATATATCCATAAATCTATTGTTTACGCAAGGAGCGTAAATCCTTGCATAACTTTGGGCGCTGTCTAATTGCTTCCTGTTATTTGGGTTTTTGCTTACTGGCATATATATATGAATGCAATTCTCAAATGATCAGCGAAGTGATACGGCTAAAGTGTTTATTGTTTGCAATGGAATTTACCTGCTTAAGGTCCAGCGAGCTTAGACGCTTAACTAACATAACAAATTTTGAAGAGCCAAATGGCTCCATGAATACATTCAACCTTGTAATGATCCAGAGCAGATATCTTGTTATCTGATCTGTTTGCGTCTCCCATCGATGTTCCCTGAGAAAGAGATTGGCGTCTGCGCAGCATCAGGTGCCTCCTATGACATTGGGTAAAGACAATTTTGCAACGATCATACTGCTCAACTTGAATACATTTCAGATACTCCTCCACCCGCCTAGACAGTGATTTAGCATTGCATTTCAAGGCGGTGGTCCATAGATAGAGGAAAGCGTGCGCAGTTTCAAAGTTATGACCGCAAACCACGCCAATGGAGTCAATATATTTCATCTTGTCATCATTATTTATCAGACCCATTCGCTTCACTTCCTTACCGAGTCTGTAGAGAGCAGAACCAACGACGCAGTTGTTAAGGGCAGTGATATCAATATCTTGTGCAGTATGCGGTATCCAATCGTTTGAACTATTGGGTCAGAACTCAAAAGGAGAGAGCTTTAGTAATACACTCCGTTTAAAGTACCTTAGAGTCTCTTGCATAGTTTGTTTGCCACTGGTGTAGCTGCGAACAGGCACCGGTCTTGTAGCAAGCGATTCGGTATATACATGTGTTTTCAATTAATAATGTCTCGCTCAACAAGGTTAGGTGCTGGGCTTGGGAGCCGCCCACGTATAATAAACACGTATGAGGGACCCCAGTTTTGAAACTATAGGCTCGTAGAATCAGCAAATCTCATTAACATAGGGCATCTGCCTTCTCCAATCTCTGTACAGTTTTCTGACAGAACTTAATCCTAAGTTCTTCAAATTAACAAAAACTTAAGACGATGGCCTTTAAGAGCTCTGCTAATGTAGATAAAGGTGTACATAGGACTATTCCCATGCATAAAAGTGAATTTACATCCATCGAATTGGCTTGGCAATATGTATATTTGACCATTGAAAAAATATACGCTTCTGCGAGTAAACGTTCTTGCTGAATCTATCACTTTCTTCAATTGTTCTTAAGTTAGACTATATGGTTGCCTAATGGAGCAAATATCTTTTCATAGCTCCATAAATCTCTTGTCATGGAGTTTTCCTCTATTTTCGTGCAAGTAGAGGAAGTTTGCGCCCACTGTTTTCGTCTTGAACCACCTTCCTTGAATAAATTCTAAAAAAAGTACCGCAGGAAAGGGATAAAGTTATAAAATCAGGTTCCGAATGTCAAAACTTTGCGAGATGAATCAGAATATATATTCTACTTTTCCAACTGTTTTTCATATGAAATTAAATTCATTTTAAAAACCATTAATGCATTTCTAAAAAGTTAAAAATTTGTCCAACAAGTCTTTTGTTTTTTTGTCGAAAAATGCGCATTTATTTAAAAGAAGCTGAAGTTTATTAAAAACATAAATAATATCCAGAAAAACTGAAAACATTTCAAAGAACCATAATCAATTTTAAAAAATACATTTTATTCAAAGTGTCTTTATCATAATATTGAGTGCATAAAATTCCGATCATTTTAGCAAACATTTTTATAAGTACAGTTATTATAATTTTTACCCGTTACTCTCAGCATCTTAACAGCAGTAATAACTGTAGCGAAAATACTGCATCAAGTAATCTCATATTTATTCTCTTAATTTCCATTGAACAACTCTTAAATATCCATTGAAGGGTTCAAGTTCATTTCAACGCATTTTCAAATGTCTCAAATTAATTAAAATTATACAGTTAATTGCATAGTTACACAATTAATATATATATATTTTAATAACAGCATTTATTTAGTAAAAAAGAAAAAAAAACAAATACATTTATTGGAAGGTCGTGCTCATTTCCACGCTATTGGAGTTAGGAAAACTAGCAATTTTATCTATATGCATGTGTGTAAACTTGTGTTAACGAGTTTTGCAAAACATTTCAATGCACTTGCGCATTTCTATTGCAAATTTTCAAAGCACAAGTGCAATCATTGAAATGTAAAAGAGAAAAAAATCTGCATTTGAATTTTGCAAATATAAAACTTTTGCGAGAAATATTAATATGAACAATTTGTAAAGCGCACACACACACCGACACACACACACACATATATACATGTATATAAACACGTGCAAATTTAGCTCAACAAAATGAATATATTTATATACATATCTAAGTACACAAGTTTGCACATTAGTATAGGTGTTGAAGCTTGCAAGAGCCTGAGGGACTGTTTGCTCACACAACTGACTCTTCTGTAGGGACTAAGTTGCCTTCCCATCCATCTGCCTACACTTTTGCCCGCCTTTGCTACTCGCTCACTCACCGACCGACTGACAGACGTTTCTAATTAAGTGTTCGCTTGTTCAATTAGTGAAGTGCAATTGCTACCTACCATGCAATTCATACATGTATGTATGTGTATGTATGCGTATTTGATTGGAGTTTTATATGAATATATTTGTACATTTCACAACTGATGGATTAGCGTAACGTGCGATTTTGCTTTTTGGAAAAAGTGCAATAAAAATAGAAGTTGCCACTGACAGCCCACTGACAGCGGCAAAACTCGATGTGATTTAAGCGGCATACAGAACACGAACGCAACACAAATTCACAAGGTCTTTTTTTTGTTGGAGAAAAGTGAAATTATGACAGAAAACAATGAATTCTCGTCGGGGAGAACGCGTTATATGGGCGCTAAAGTCCTTAACTGCTGCCATACGATGTTTGGTTATGATTAAACTTGACGAAAAGGGGGCCTGCAACCATAGAAGTAGGGAAGAAGTGAAGCTGAAAATATATGTTGAGCGGATGTTCTCTTGGTAGCTCATATTAAGATGGGTATATATAAAGAATTAAGCGCGAAAAATATTTACAACAACGTCACTCAGCAACAAAAAGATAATTGGACATAACTCCTCTATTAATTTGTTATATAAATTTATTTTTTTATCTTTTTTTTTTTAATTTTTGAAATTGATTTAGTTTTTTTTTTTATTTTATTTTAATATAATTTTAATTCTGTCTTTTCATTTTATTTAATTTTGTATTATTTTATTTCATTTTGATTGATGTTGTTTTATTTTATTTTATATTTTTTTAATCTTAATTTATATTTTTGATTTTATTTTATTTTATTAAATTTTTAATAAAAAATAATATATTTTAATTTCCTTTTTTCTGTTATATATTATTTTATATTGTTTTGTTTATTTTATATTAACTTATTTAGTTTATTTTGTTTTGATTTTATTTTGTTTTCTTTTATTTAATTTTTTTGAATTTTCTATTTTATTTTATTTTAATATATTTTAATTTACGTTTTTGTGTTTTATTTTATTTTATATTGTTTTGTTTATTTTATGTTAACTTATTTAATTTATTTTATTTTTCATTTTTTTTTGTTTTATTTTATTTAATTTTTTTTTTATTTTTCTGTTTTATTTTATTTTAATTTGGTATATTTTAATTTACGTTTTTGTATTTTACTTTATTTTATATTATTTTGTTTATTTTATGTTAACTTATTTAATTTATTTATTTTTTTTTTTCATTTTATTTTGTTTTATATTATTTTTATTTTTTTTATTTTTCTGTTTTATTTTATTTTATTATATTTTAATTTACGTTTTTGTATTATATTTTATATTATTTCATATTATTTTTATTATTTTAAGTAAATATTTTATTTTATTATATTGTAAATTATTTTATGTAATTTCAGCTGATTAGTTTTTATTTAAGGGTTTTGCTGTTTTGTTTCCGCACCTTCCTAATGTACAGCGAGTTGTGTGTTTGCCAAAGTAAAATCATAAACGGCGTGGCAAATAATGGCTAAAAGTTATTATTGCATTTATTACAGCCAGTAGCGGCGGCACGAGCGCCACCAACAGTGGAAGGGACACAAATGTAGAAGAAGCAACACCAACACCTAAAGGCTTTGTGCCAACTACAACGGGAAGCAATCGTTGTAGTAACTCATGTACTCCGATCTGTTTGCCGGGTCACGCTCCTAACAATATGCAACACCAACCAAATGAGTACCCATTTCTTCAGCAGCTCCAATGCTACGACTACACGCTCGCTAGCGCGTAATGATGATGAGCATGAATGAAAACTAAACTCATCAGCAGCAAAACACTGCTATGCGACTGTGGGGCAACCCTGTTATTGCTGGTGTTTTTGTTTCGAAAAAAGCGATGGGTACGAGGTGGATTGGCAGCGGCACAGCAAGGAACAACTTTTTCATTTTAATAAAATTTTAATGAAAATTTCTGTTTATAGCTGTGCCGTATTATGTTTGTATATATATATGTGTGTGAGTTTGCTACCGTTACCATTCAACTCGTGGAGTGTACTTTGTGTATGGGTGTGTGTGTGTATTTGCTACGGCCACGCTTAAAGCCATTAAAGTACACAGACTGACAAGGGGGTCAGCGAAAATAATAACAGTGAAAGCAAATAACTACAAATAAAAAATTAAACAACAATAAAAAAGCAGAAACCCGAAGATTTTAACACTTACCATTCGGGAAATGGCAGAGGAAGCGACGTTAATGCTTTAAATACATAGACTTCGAAAAAGTCTGTTGAAAAACGTTTACCTTAGTCATAGCCCCAAGGCTGCTTATGGCAGCACGTAGAATATTATTTCTTTGACCAAAAGACTAGTTACTTATTCGTAACATAAATATATGTATGTAAAATAATTTTTCTCGATAATTGACTTCTCTTACAATGCTCCGAATCCTTGTTTTTTAATTCATCCTAATCATTGCCGCACTGCTAACTTTTGAGGTTTATGAAATATGCATAGCTCACGTTACTCCCTATGTTCAGGTTAGGGTAAAAGTTACTATTTAAAAGTTGTTTTACAAAATAACAGTTCTAACTAAGAACAAAGCACTATCTAGTTATTTTAGAAACAAATGCTCATAGATGCTTTGATCTCCTCTTTCAGATATATGTCCAAAAATATTACAGTTTTGATCAAAAACATGAACAATTTGAAGATCATATTCATATTTCGTAGACTCAACGATGTATTATGAAACCAAAAATACTTGGCAACTCAGCTCGTATAACTAACCCCTTTTCATTTAAAAGTGACGAAAGCATTGCACCTTACTTTGAATGTGTTAGCTAATTAATCACATTTCTCCATACAGCAGAGTAGATATATGAGGTAAAGTAAAAAGTTCGTTCGGTTTTTTTATGCAAGTGTTTCCAAACGGTTTTCTGGCTTATCTTTAGTTCCTCAGCAATAAAATAAGTGCCCACGTGATGGTCTGTTTCCACTATTTCCAGGATTTTATCGCAATTTTCGACGACAGGCCTCCCGACGCGTGGTGCATCTTTGACATCAAAATTACCAGAACGGAACTTAGCAAACCACTTTTGTGCTACACTAAATTATTTTTTTCAGCCGCTTTGGCTGCTTTTTCGCATTGATCGAAGAAAAATGTTAGATTTAGCGAATTTTCTTTTTGCTGGTGTCCATCTTTGACGAGCGCTCACAACGTACTGAGTCAATCAATCGAAAAACTGTCAAAGACAAACTTTTAGCGCGAATAAACACGTTTTCAGCGCGAAATTTTTACTTTAACTAATATAACGGAAATTTCAGTGGCAATCTGTGTAGGAATTTCCATAATATGAGTACATGACATTTTACAAGCAAAACCTTCACAAAATCATTGAAATTATTAAAATTTACTATAGAAATAATGAAACCTCGCAGAGACGGTTCGTAAAACTAAAACATTTTTCGGTGGTGGTGAGGCACCTTGTCGGATCGCAATACAAAAATTGGTGGAAAAAATGGAGCTATTGGAACGAGTTAGTGATGTGAAGAAAAAATGAGAATATTGTTGCTGTAGTACAAAGTGTTGAAAAAACCCAGGTTTCTCCACTCTACGTCGTTTTTTGGAATTGGATGTTTCACAATTGAAAAGTCTAGAGTCTTGAGGCTTATGAAGTTCAGCTAACACAAGAACCCAGGCCGGCCGATCATCGAAAACGCCTTGGCTTTGCTGATTGGGTTCCTGAAATAAATAAGCAACACTGTTGCATCTGGGGCTCGTAAATTGATTGAGATGACGTTGACTTCTTGGAGATTTGTTGCGATAGGGTCTTACAATGACAATTTTGCTTTACTCCGCTCTTTCGATGTTTTCTCACTACTTAAACTTCTTTCAAGAATTTCTCCGAGAGACTCGATTGAATTGGAGAGTATTACTATATTTCTTCCTTAAGATCGGTGAATTAAATTGGTGAATTTTTGTTTTTTTTTGTTAGGAAGTCTTCAAAGTTTTCCTCACTAACAGTAAGCCCTTGTTTCTCAGACCGATAATCTGACATTACAGAGGCACTCTCCGTCTGGAAGAAAGGATGTCATAATCAACCGCTGGGAAAACGGAGCTTAAGCCTACGTACTATTTCAAAATGTTTTATCTTGCAAACAACAAATGGAGGGGCCTACAAATTATTCTAAACCGTCTCGGAAATGTCAATGGGTTTTCGTGAAGATCTTTTATTTCATTTCAGAAATACGCACGGAGCTCTTCACATTTCCTATCGAAGGGCGACCGCAATTAGCAAACTAATTTTATATAATTTTGGGTGCTGATCGGGTCAAGAATCAAACCCTGGCCTTTCGAATGGTGGAATGCGCTGCTAACTACTCGGCTATTGCAGTCGAGTCACACACATGCTTCATGAACTCTTCTCCGAGTTATGACTATTTTGAAGCTCTTCGAAAATACTTATCTGCTTTCTAAATATCCGATCACTCATTTACTATTTCCTAGCACCAAAGACGCATAAGAACTCATAAACATGCATCCCATCAATATTTATTTATGTTTAAAGTAAATAAATTTCAATGAAATACCGAACGAGAAAAATAACTCACATCCACAAAGATAGTAAACGTCACTGATGCCATAAAAACTAGACATAAATTACTCCTTGAATCAACTTACACTAACACATACATACATACATACACCCACAAATAACCGATAATAATAATATATATGTTTGTTTGCTTGGAAAAAAATAATAATTAACGTGGAGAAATTATGTAATTAACGACAGTAAAAAATGCGAATGAATATCGCGTGGCAGCAAAGAAAGCCCTCGGGTGAGGTGAAAATGAAGACAACATAAAAGATGTTGCCGCGTATTGAAGAAGAGGAAGCAACAGAAGAAGAAAAATATAAAACAGAAGAAATCTCACATAAATGAATTAACCGGGCATATCGAAAAGCCAATGGGTGGGCGGGTTGATCAAATGAAGTGAATGCAGTCCGCTGCAGAGCCACGATGCGTTGGTATTATGTAACTTATATAACCAACAACAATGTGTATTTAACGGTAGCATTGGCGGACGGTTGGCAGGGCCTTCGAATGACACAGCCAGGATTAAGTGCCAAGTCAAACCGCAAGCCGACCAAGATGACATGCCAGTGGAGCAGCGATTCCGGTGGTGTTATGGTCAAAGAGCTCACCAGCTGCGTTGCATGGAGTGATGACGGCCGTGGTAGTTGTAAGATTTATGGTAATCGTAAACGCCGCTACACCGTACCGCACCTTCCGCCCGCAACACCGTTGCTTGGTCGCTGTTGAGTGAAAAGTAATATGCAACGTGTGCGCTCGAGCGCGCTTTATTAAAAAGGAAAATGCCAGAAAAGCTGATAAAAATGCATTTGGGGTGGAATATTATTTGAATTATTATTGCGTACTGCGTTGATGGGCGGTTAATTAGAAAGAATGCGCTAGGAGAATTGTGCGGCCTCTACGACGCGTTCGGAGTTGTTTTGTTCAATAGCAAATACGCGTTGTGGCTGTGACCGCAGATGTGGTAATGGCTGCGACTGATAATGAGCGGTGCTGAAGGCAGTTGTTGTTCCGGTTGTTGTTGTTGTTGTACGTGAGTGCAATTGACTTGGTGATGGGTTAAGCAGATGAGTATAATTTCCGTTAGCGTTGGAAATTTAATCAAAATTGCACGGCTAAGAGATTAATTATGATCATATTACAGTTACCCTTTGGACATGTATGTGTGTACATAGTGCATATAATGAAACAGGATTTTCAAATACTTAATGGCTTTACTGAACATTGATTGAGTTAATTGTATAAATTATTGTATATTCTACTCATATAATATATTAGAAATTATCGTAGGTATAAACTCGAGCAATTCAGATTTTAAGGGGTTACATGGGTTTCATAGCTTCAAACTAAATATTTCTTTTATTATTTACGACGTCTTTTCGTGAATTTTTTTAAGCAGGAAAATAATATGCATTCGTTTTGTAATTTTTGTTATGTTTTAATTACTACTTTCAAACATACTACTACTACTAAGTAGTTTTGTATGTTTGAAAGTAGTAATTAAAACATAACAAAAATTACAAAATTACTTAATTTTAAACTGATTTTATTATAATTTTTTTGTGTTGAAGTGGAGTTGTCGAAGGAACGTTGAGCGGTGTCAAGGAAGCACACAGCCTTTCATATTCATCTGAAATAAATAATCGAAGAGATTATTGTTGTTTATAGTTCACTCTAGTGAACTAACAATATCATGCATAAAAAATTAAATGGTTTACCTGTTAAAAAAAGGTACTGAAAATCGATTTTTTTTTGCTGAGAAATTGTTTAATAAAATTAATAAATTATCCAAAAAATAAATGTTTCAAAGGATTACTATTTTTTAAATTTCTAGCCGAATCGGTTAAATAGTTTCTAGTCAGCGTTTCCCCGAAATTTTAAAAACATAGCTTCGAGAAAAACATGTTCAAAGTTTTGACAACAAATAGTACTTACATAAATCAACCAGATATGCCTGGTGCATAAAGTAATCCTTCTGTTTCCTCAAAATTATCATTTTCAGCGGCATTCAGAGCCATGCACAAAGTTCTGGCTTCTTTACTGTTGGCTACTGCAGTTTTCTCCACCCGAAAAATTCACGCATTTTCTACAATGTCCCTGGTCGTTTGACCTATTGTGACTATGGCTACAACTTCAAACAAATTGAAAATTTCGGTCTGGAAATGAACCCGGCCTACTCCCTTCAATTTCAGAGAAAATAGCCTCGACTGATCTAAATGAAATTATACACAGGAATTGGACGAAGGAATGTTTTTCTCAATCACAACTATTTTCAAACAAAAAAAAAGCATCTAGGAATTACGGAAGAGCCTTGCCGTGCGAATGAAATTTTCCAATAATAAAAAAGGCGTTGCTTTAAAATATTTGTTGGTAAATTCTTCGCAAAAACAACTACATCGCGTCAAGTTTACAGCTACAGAATATCTGAGCACTTGATCGTGGATATGTAGGTAAAAAGAAAAAAGTGAAAAACAACAATATGTGAAAGCGGCACACATGTAGCTTAATGGGATAACCATTGGCTCGTGCTGTGGGCATCCCAAGTTCCATTCGAACAAAAGGTGTCTGGAAAAAGAAGTCTGATGAGGAAACGTGGTGGTTTCCGAAATAGCAGCTATAACTTCTACCGTCCAAAAATATTGTTGTAATTTTTTCACCATTTCCAAAAAATATATGGTCTGAAACAGTTCCATTTAAATGAAAACCCAAAAAAAAATATTGTTAGAAAAAATGGTTTTTATGCGTTGCCATCGCAACTGCTCAGGACAGCAGTGAGGGAAACACGCAAACCGATCAAATTATCTGAAATTCGATCTGAATCATAAACAGTTAAATTCCATTGTAAGCAAAGTCGTATCACTTCACTGAACAGTTGAGAATTGCATTCTAGCATATAAACAAACAAATGGATTTAACATCAGCAAAGCAAATAATGCTCTCCGCCGATGGGCTACCGCAATTAAAAAAAATTAATTGTGAATGTTAGCCTATCCAGGAATCAAAGCATGACCCTCCGCATAAGAGGACACAGTGCTAACTCATTGGCCAATGCGGCCGCCACAGTACAAAATAAATTGATTCAAAGGAAAAAATGTAAATATTAATAATATTAATACCTTCAATAAGAGGTGTTACTTTGATACTCAAAGTATTGTTTCCTATCATTTAATTTTCTATCACCAAATTGCCAAAGTGACTGCTGTATGCCCACAATAGCATCGGGAATTTCATCTTTGAGGGCTTGAATCGACGTTGGCCTATTGACGTAGAACTTATTTTTTACGCGGAAGAAGTCACAAGGTGTTAAATCACAAGATAAAGATCAGTAGACGTTTGCAATAAATTTTTTCGAGAGATAGCCCGGTCCGGAAATTTTTCCCTTAAAATGCCGATGGTTTTGTTGCTTGTGTGGCACGTTGCGTCATCTTTTTGAAAGTAATATATCGGATATATACCATCCAATTCCCTTCATAAAAAAATAATTAATTATCTCTCAATGCGGTGTAATGACGTTTGCGGAATGCACAATTCCAAAGAACGACGAGGATTGGACAAATCTGGGTTTTCTTTAACATTTTGGGCTACAGCAGCAATATTCTTAGTTTTCCTTGAGCGACGTGCACTTGTTTTATTCTTCACATCACTAACTTGACCCAACAGCTCCATCTTTTCAACCAGCTTCTATATTGCGGTCCGACAAGGTGCTTCACCACTGAAAAATATTTTAGTTTTACTAACCGTCTCTGCCAGGTTTTCACCATTTTTATAGTGAATTTGAATAACTTCAATACATTGTTGAATATTTTGCTAGTCAAATGTGAAAAATTACAGCTTCAGAAGTGTTACATACCGGAAAAGCAGGCTATTCGATATAGCACCTCCTAATGAAAGAGCCTTTGTATGTGAATATATATATCTGGCGCTTTGTAACCGGGAAAGCCATTTTCGGCAGAATTTTTTCCAATTTCTCTTAATGTTTTCCAACTATAAGAGGGATCTATAGTTCAATTCAAGCTACCTCCGAAAGGCCGATGAGTTTGAGGAGTCTTTTCTTCATGCCAGAAATACACTCGGAGGGCTTGAGGGGCGACTGCAATTAGAATAATTGTATTATTAATAATACTCGGCTATTGCGAATAAGGTGAACAATTTTTAAACGCTAATTTCTTAGTTGAATGCGTTAAAAATTTAGATACATTCATATTTACCCAACTATTTCAACCTCGTGCAATCTTTATTAGTGGCTTTATTGCTTTAAAATTTATAAAGTTTAATTTGAGTGAGCCTGGGTAGTGTTTTGCTTAAAAACTCTTACTTTAGAATTAAAAAATTATATTTGAAGAAAATTAAATTTCCAACGTCAGCTTAAATTGAAACAAAATATTTCCTCCAGACAGCTCATGCCAACGAAATTTTCATTATTTACTAATTTCACGACACCTTCATGCATGTGTAAATGTGCGTATGTGTGCATTCATGTATGTATGTTTGTTTATAAGCCAATGTCACTTGTCAAACACCTCATCATTTATAAATGCAGGTATTAAAAGTCATAAAAATATATTTTTGAAGCAAAAAGTATGGGGAGAACCACAACCGAGGCGTTACCAATGGTAAAGTGCTGGTGAAGTGTTGGTGAGGTTCTCGTTGTGCGGTTGTTTGTGTGTTTGCTTTTTTACAAACTTTTATGCGCAACTTATATTTGATTAATGATGTAACACTTTTAAAAACTTAAGTGGAAAAGCGAGTAGTGTCGACAGCAAAAAATAACGAAAAGTTGTGACCAAAAATAAAATATCCATAAAAAACCTTAGTAATTTCTAACTCACGCTTCGTGCAACAAAAAAAAAAAAAATAGTAAACAAAAATAAGTAACAGCAGTAATCGGCGACAACTTGAAAAGCATGATGTATTTTTGTGATAAGAGAAAAACTAAACTAATTTGGTATAAATAACATGCACATATGTGAAGTTTAAAAAAACATATTGTAAATACCCTCATACATACGTACGTGGAGGTATGTAGATACAAAACTCTGCTAAAATTACCACAATCGCATGCGGAGTTGCTAAAGTCCCTTTATTTGCACATATACACATAAACACATACATTCATACATATGTTTGCAAAAATTTTTTTAAGTATGTGAGAGCAGCAATTGTCACATTTCGAGGAATACATTGCGTATACGCAATACCACACTTGCTGTGGATCCTAGGGAGGTTTCTAAATGCTGCGGTTAATGTATACACAATTTAAAAAAAATTTTACGCATCTATATATGTACAGAATAACGTTTGTATAGGTTGTGTTAGCTTGGGACGGTCCTACTCGAAAAAATCGCATTTATGGTTCGATTTACTTGAAATTCAGTACAGAGGACTCCTTGTGCTTAGTTTAACAGAAATACTACCCTTCTTTCAGGCATCTGGACCAGTCACCAATTTATTCCAAGAAATTGGTTAGGAAGCAGAAAGGATGTCATTCTTTCAAGGATCTAGACCAGGGACCAAATTATTGGATAAATAATCGTATTTATACTTCGGGTTATTTTAAGTTCGTTTTTTTACGGGAAAACCGATCTATTTACAGCTTGTTTTAGTTAAATTCTTGGATAATATGCCTAAATGAAACATTTTTATTTCTTAGAAATGTAGCAGAGACCTGGAAGTGAGTTCTATTCACTGAAATAATGACAAAAATTAATATGATTTGATTATGGTTCGGCTTACTTGGAATTCGGTGAAAATGTGCCTTTTTGCTTAGATGAGCACAAAAACTTTTTTTCTCACATGGAAGTAGACCGAAGACTGGCCTATTCAAAAAGTAAATAAAGTTATGATAACAAGATATCCCATGATTAATTTTTCATACATTCAATAAGTATTTGCAACAGTGAAACGTTGCAGGGTCTAGCTTTAGTTAATATTATTCACTTAATTCTATAATTTGGTTTCTATCCTACTTTATGTTTATGTTACAAAATTTAGTTAATATTAAGTTAAATGAACGTTTTTAAATGATTTCACAATTAAATTGAAATAATTACTAAGGACTTTAGTCTCTTGAAAATTGACTGAGTCATTCTGCTGTTATAATGCTTTCAAAGGTGAAAATTAAGACACAGTCCTGTGGGTCTGCACCTTTCGTTAAAGCGAAAAATTTCATTTCATATTTGATATTGGCTTTAAATATATTTTTATATTAATTTTATGAAATGTATTTCTATTTAGATCTGTATAAGGAAATAAAATATTTAAAAAATTATAATATCCCTAGTTCATAAAGAAATATCACGTTTCCTTAGTCCTTGTCAAGTAAAACCCCATCACATTATCATTATACCTTCATTAGCAATAAACAAAAGTCGGATAAAGTAGCTGACGCCATCTAAAATTATGCGCCAACGTCCCTAATACAATTCATGAGAATGAAAAATGGCAACTTTGCTGTCATAATATGTAAAACTTTACTACGGCAATTGGCAAAAAAATCAAAAAAAAAAAGAACAATGCCGAGGGGGAGAAACAAAAACAAAGCAGGGAAACGAAAAAAGCATTTAAGTAAATATTACCACGTTTAAGATATACGAGTAAAAGTGGAGGAGTGAGAATGGGAGAGAGAGCTTTGCCGCATAAAGAAGGAAACGCTCTTAAGTCATTGTGGTCAGCATGTGCATGTTTGTATGTATATATGTAAAAGCGGTCATATGCGGATATCCGCAAGCAATTTTCACACTACTATATATGTATATACGAAGTTATATGTTTGTGTGTGTGTGCGTCTGTGAGCGAGCGTTATTTTGGATGCCAAATCAAAAGTTTCACCGGAAGCAATGGCGTTGGCACTTACAGATCCAAAGCAAAAGCCTCAACGGTAACCGAAGTGGCTGCGTTGGTCCCAACAAATAAGTGACTGCAACTAGATTTATGTACGTATGTATGTTCATTTATGAAGTGGGCAGCCAACCCTCAACCTCTCCCTACGGCAGACCGCAACCAAACCGAAGTCAAGAATATGAAATAACAAATAAAAGTGCTTAGACATGCACACACATGCAAGCATGTGTCAAAAGTTAATGTGTTTATACATACATTCACACACTCACAGGACTATGACAATCATGAGTATTTCAGCTCTCAACTATTTGTTGCAAGTGTCTTTGGCCCTCTTGGCGAAAAGTTTGTGTCAACGATTAAAAGTGAAATAAAGTTAGCGTAAACGAGCAGATGCCAGCCGAAAGTGTCAAATATACTCTTACATACTCACATACATACACGTATATGCACACAAATGAACATATGCATAACTGCTTATGACGTCGCTGCCATCGCAGTTGAGTGGTTTGAGTTGAGACAAAAATTATGAAAAACTTTTGCTGCCACCGCCGCTGTCAACCGTTGCTAGAGAGATAGCTAAGCAACTCTTCATGGCATGAAACGGAGTTGTTTGAGTAAGAAAAAAAATATTTATCTAAATAAGTAAAAATCACAAAAAATTATTTTAGTTACTGGCGGAAAAAAGTCCACCGTCAGCGAAAATACTACGAGCAACTCAAAGTCAGAGACTTCATGCGATTTGATATGGCGCCATATAATGCGAACACACACATACGGGCAGTCATTACATTAACTGTCAGTCATTTGTAATTCAGATATACATCCTGCACGTGTACGCGTCTCAAGTAACGCTGAGCTAAACAATTGAATTAGTGGCGTATACAAATATAAGGCAGCGATTAATGGGGAGTGTAGGCGGTCGCTCTAAATTCACTTTAATTTGGTAATTTTTAATCATTTAGGCGATTTCGTCTGTTTACTTTATGTACAGAAGGCCGAAAAGAATACAAAAATGGAAAAAACATAAACTTACAGTATCATATATTTATATATATATATATTATAAATATTTTTTATTTTATATATCAATATTTAATTAAAAAGTATATAATATTTTAGTTTTTAATAAATTAAATTCTTATCCCTTTTCACTGACGTAGACTCCGCTTACGCGATTATAGACTAATTTATGACATTGCACCATTCATTTCTTTTTTTCTCTGTTTGGTGCCAATGGGAGAATCCAAGTCCAGCCAGGTCCTCCTCAACCAGGTCTTTTCGGAGTAGAGGTCTTCCCCTTCCTCTGCTTCCACCGGCTGGTACTGCATTGGAAATTTTTAAAGCTGGAGTATTCTTATCCATCCGGACCATGTGACCTAGCCAGCGTAGCGTAGGAGCCAAGTTGCGAATGGGATGTCTGTTTGTTTGATGACAGAAGATATATCGTATTGCCCTCGTTCACTACCACACCCGTATCCTTCGTTTCCCTGTCCAATCTGGAGAAAGCAGAACTCATGACGTGATTGTTGAGGTCAATAATGTCGATATCATCTATTCAGCTCTGCAGTTCGTATTATTTTCTCCAGCAATAAATTAAAAAAGTCACACGATAAGGAATCACCCTGTCTGAAACCTCGTTTGGTATCGAATGGCTGGGAGAGCTCCCTCCCGATCCTGACGGAGCTTTTAGTGTTGCTTACAGGTGCACAAGTATGAAATGTCGTTTTTTTTAAATCAAAAAACACGTTAAATTTTTTCAAAGTATTTGCCGTCGCTAGCTACACATTTTTCCCATCTCTCGGGCAATTTGTGGATTCCACGCCAGTAGAACTCATCGTCTTTTGCGGCGAACCATTCATCGAGCCATTTTTTCACACTTTCGTAAGAATCAAAGCGCTGCTCAGCGAGTGCGTGTCCCATCGAAGCGAATAGGTGGTAATCGGATGGGGCCAGGTCTGGTGAGTAAGCCGCATGCGGAAGCACTTCCCAATTGAGTGTTTCCAACGTGTCGCTAACCGCTCTTGCCGTATGTGATGGAGCGTTGTCATGGAGAAAAATGACCTTGTGTTGTCTTTTTTGATATTCCGGTCGTTTTCTCTGAAGCGCACGGTTCAAATTGATCAATTGTTGTTGGTAGCTTGCCGTATTTGCGTTTGAGCATCGTCTTCATCCAATAATGCTTGCAGTTCGGCGTCTTCGAACCTTTTTGGTGGTTTTCCGTGCTCTTTGTCGTCGACGTCAAAATCACCACTTTTGAAGCGTTGAAACCACCGTTCACACGTTTTCACAGTTGGTACTTGTTCGCCAAAGGCTTCAACAAGCATTCGGTGCGATTCCGCAGCTGTTTTCTTCAAATGAAAACAGAAAATTAACACTGTCCGCGTTTGCTCTTTATTCGGCACGAAACTCGACATGTTGACTGCACTGAGAGTAAACGATAATGACGCTCGATTCGCGCAAAACTATGGTGGTTCGACAGTCAAGGTTGACACTTCACAAGGTCAAAGTTTTATGACAATCGATAAATATTTACGTTTGCGAGACATCTATATGTTCGAACCGACATTTCATACTTGTACACCAGTTTGCATAGCCGTGTCAGTTTTGCGGGGATTCCAAATTCAGACATAACGGTGTAAAGGCTGCTCCTATTCGTGCTGTCGAAGGTGGCTTTAAAATCGACGAAGAGGTGGTGGGTGTCGATTTTCTTTTCACGGGTCTTTTCCAAGATTTGGAGCATAGTGAATATCTGGTCAATGTTTAATTTACTAGGCCTGAGCCACACTGATAAGATCCAATCGTACCGAGGGTGGGCTTTAGTCTTTCACACAATATGCTCGAAGGGCTGTTATAAGCGCTATTAGGAGGCTTATCCCACTGTAGTTGGCGCAGGCTGTAGGATCTTCTTTTTTATGGGTTTGGCAGAGCAAACTCAAATCCAATCCAATCGTCGGGTATGCTTTCGTCTGACCATATTCTGCCAGGTAGCTGATATAGGTATGCACCTTGTCAGCTCTTCACCTCTATGTCTAAATAGTTCTGTCGGTAGGCCGTCAGCTCCGGCCGCTTTGTTTATTTTAATCGGTCAACGTCATAATAGGTGGAACATCTTTTCCATCGTCATCGATCGGGATTTCGGGTTCACCGTCCCCGGGTGTTTAATTTTCAGCTGGCTGGAGAAGTGTTTCCTCTATAAATTCAGTATACTCTGGGCATCCGTTACTAGATCACCTCTTTGCGTCCTACAAGAGTCTGCTCCGGTCTTGATATCTTCCGTAAGTCATCGTTTCAAACAGCTTCTTTAGCTCTTCATACTCACGCATCTCGACCTCTTTCTTTTTTGACTGTAGATGCGTCTTGCTTCCCTCTTCAGTTCTCGGTCGATAGAAACGTTGCGAGGTAGGCTATTACTATAATTGATAATATATTATATTAAGGTTGTTTTTACAAATGTAAATATAACTCTTTATATATTGATATGTTTCTAAAATTTTTTTAATTGTTATTATTTATTTAATATATAAAAAAGTAGTAGTAAGTCAACCAATAATCTTTTCAATATTGTTCATAGCAAGTGTTTGATATTCCGTATTTTTTTTTGTCGAAATATGTACGATTTTAATATATTTGAGCCAAAATGTATTTTTTGCTTAAAGTAATACAAATAAATAAATATTTTTGACCTCCAGTGAAACACCTTTGAGGCGTTAGCAATTTAAAGGTGAACAAGAAAAATAATTTCAAAAGAAAACCTAATCACGGCTAATGAGGGTGTGATCCTACCTTTAGGATATCTTCACCAAACAGAAAACTATTTGCATAAACCCCCATAAAGTTCCCTACTATTTTTTTTCACTGTAGAAAGGAGCATGAAAGGTAACAGCATCTGGATTGTTACTTTGAATTTTTTTAAATACCCTTGCTTAAGCGAATAACATCTTACACTCTATATCTCTTGCATACTTTTAGGCATTAGGTTTTGCTTGCTGCCATTTGTTATACTCATACATACGTGTATATGCATGTACATATGTGTGGATACTCATTGGAACTTAATGCAATTCTCAAGTGGACGGTTAAGCAATAAACTTAAAGTGTCTAATAGAAGCTAAACTCAGTGGGAATGGTACATACTCCAGGGCTGAAACATGCTTGTTCCTAAGAGGTATAAGCTTGGCTTGCAAAACCATTGCATCATAATTGAAGAGCCATAGCGTTCAATAAATTTCCGTCGAATCAAGGCAGTGGTCAACCCGTACCACATGAGTATACAAATGCTATCTAAGGCCGAAGTCCGTGCTGTCATCAATCGTTACCGAAAATTTTATAACTCTTATTTTCCCATTCAATTTTTCTACCTGTTTTTGCGGCCCGATTTCCACATTCTTCATGATCTAGGTATCTGATAAAATGTCTTTAACCATGAACTTAACAGAAAAAAACAGGAAACTTATTTGGATTATAATTTTCTTCTTCTCATTTTCAACATTCCCTTTTTTATTTGGACAGGAACAAGACAAAAAGCATATATTTCACAATAAGAGAAAACTTTTCAATAGAATTATGCGTAGCGTTTTTTGGTTGTCGTTGTGCTTATTTTGCAAGAGATCCCATCAAATTTAAACGAATTTTATCCTTATTAACTCAACTGTATATTAGACAAACATTAGACATTAGACATTGCGAGATTTTAAAATCGGTAAAACATTCGAATATCTGCTATTCCTCAATAATAATTTATAGAGACCCATTATACAATCTATGTGGGGTAGACCTCATATGCCTTTTCATGTTAGTTTTCACTTTCGTTGAGCAAATTCTGTCCCTCTTTCTATAGTCGAAGAATCATAAATAACACATAAGCGTGGGATTACTCGGGAGGAATGGTACTAGGATTTTCTTTGAAATCTATAAGTTGGCCAAATTTTTCAAATTATTATCCGATATCTTTCTTGAAAAGTGTTCCAGGTTGATAATTTCAGTGTTTTGTCAATCTCTGGAGATGAACGCGCCAATAATATTGTATTACATACAATAAAATTTCTGGGTGGCTTTTTCGGATACATGAATATTGCTGTTCGGGTGTTCTTCCGTTATGTAAGAATTATTTTGTTCAGCGCTACTCAAAAATATTTCCTGAAAATTGGAAGTCTCTAAGTACAAAATATCAGCGGGTACTTTCCTATGTTTCAAAATATTTTTTTATGAAGCGTAGTGAGCTTTGCTCTAAATCATTATTAAGGTTTTCCATTTATTTGCTCTCCGGCTCAAAATCGGAATTGCCATGCTATCATCGTCACTTTCTTACCTACTTGAGCGAAAATATCACAAATAAGTCTGATACAAATAAAATTGTCTGCACTTTGATTGACAGATGAAACTTTAACTGCAGAACGAAGCAAACCGATGGTATAACATTATGAAATCTTTAAATTTCCTAAAAAGATTATCCAATTTTTTTATATCTTTTGTTTTTTTTAATTTGAAACATAGAAGCATTACTTATTCCAATAGGAAAAAACCTGTAGTGATTTTTTTACTTCGCCCCAACCACTTTGAATGTGTACTTACTTATTAATTTGAATTCATAGCTCGTGATAATGCGTATGCGAATAAAGATGTTTAGAACTACACCTTAGCTTTTTGGCTAAGCTTAATGCTTTTTTGTCTGCTAAGTGACGCTTGCCGGCATTGGTAGAAAACTATGGCAAATAGAAGAGGACCTTAAAGGTATGCAACATCATATTTAAAAAACAAAAAGTCTAAATATTTCAATTTAGCCTTTACATTCACCAGGCATATGGTTCAACCATTCAATCTATAAATCCACTGAATACTGACCAGCAGCGGTGACAATTTTTCAAATTCGCATTCATAGCCAGTTCTACATATAACTCTTTATTCTGGAGTCCACTTGGAGCCTTGTACTCTTGTCAAAGATCTCTCTTTCTCTCTCTATTGATGCCCTATACAACTTTCCCGAGTTTAACACAATTCTTTGCTAATATTTAGAATTTTAAGAAACTAGAATATTATAATATATAAAGTAATATATGTAAGTATAAATACTTTTAAATACTTTAATCTAATTGTAGCTGAAACAAATTTATTTTCCTTTGATGGATTCATAATTGAATGATTTTAATTCAAGCTAAACTTTGTAACACCATTCACCCGTTCCTCTCACCACTATATTTACATTTGCTATCACGCAACTTAATTGCCTAAATTACCACATTCAATTAAAAGTATGGAAAGCAAAATGTGATTAAAAAAATCAGCAACAAAAGCATCATCATAATTTCCTCAGTCGCTTCAACGCAATTGTCTTCACGCTGTCACATTAGCATACAAATCTTCCAAAGTCGTTCCCTAATGGCTCTTTTGTGCTACAAAAATAGAGTTGCCAACGCACGCAATTGTCAAGGCGCACTTTCAGGCGAACTAAAATGAAAATACTAAATGGCAAAAAAAAGGAAAAAACTAAATAAAAATAAAAAGAAGTAGAATTGTAGTGTACAAGTACATAAAAGAAGATACTAGTTCGTGGAGTAGAAGCAAAATATATAAAAAATATATACAATAGAAATAAAAGCCAAGAAATAAATGCAAACGACTGCAGTTCCATGGAAACTTTAATGTAATTATTTTTTATTTTATTTTGGGCCTCCGCAAAATTTCTCAGTTTTTTTGCACAAAAATTTTATCGTATTTTTTTAAGATTTCTCACAAGATAAACTCTTGCAACACTTGACGGCAGACAAGATTTTTACTGAAATAAAAAATTAGAAATTGTGAAAGAACCGCAGAGAATATTAAACCGAAGTAGAGGCGAACTTTCCCCGTTTCTTTTGTTTTTTTTTTTGTTTGTTTCTCAATTTTCGTGCACTTTTATTCGAATGCTCCACTTTTGCTATTACGAATATTTGCCTTAGACAGCATTTCGATGTGCAAATGAATTGAAACGGTTACAAGTGCCGCTGAATTTGTTTTCTGTCGTTGCATTTTGTTGAATTTCGATTTCACAAGAGTTTTTTTCGTTTCATCCCATACATTTGTTTAACTATTTTTATCTACTTCGCCGCCAATTTCAAACTGCAGCGTTAACTGTTCCACTAACTTTTGATGGTAGCATTGAGATTTTCCAAATAAAATGAAACATTTTCGTCGAAATTTAGTAAAAGTCCACTAAAAACTTGCACTAATTGACAGTAAATATCGGGACATCATGTCTCTAGGCTACAAAGGAAAGAACATAAAAAGTTGTTTCTATGCAAATTCAAGTGCAGTGAGATAAAAGTTGTATGTTTAATAGTGAGATACAATATTTATTTAACAAAAATTATCGCACTTTCATAATATTAGGTAAAGTAAAAATTTCGTTCGGTTTTTATCTAAGAGATGGCGTAATTGTCAATAGTACTAGTGTTACGTGTCGCATCATGTCATATTATACGGCGCTAAAAACATGTTTATTCGCGCCAAAAGTTTGTCTTTGACAGTTTTTCGATTGATTGACTCAGTACGTTGTGAGCGCTCGTCAAAGATGGACACCAGCAAAGAGAAAATTCGCTATGTTTTACAATTTTTCTTCGATCAAGGCGAAAAAACAGCCAAAGCGGCTGAAAAAATTAATATAGTTAATGGGCCCGATACTGTAAACGAACGTGTAGCACAAAAGTGGTTTGCTGGGTTCCGTTCCGGTAATTTTGATGTCAAAGATGCACCACTCGTCGGGAGGCCTGTCGTCGAAAATTGCGATAAAATCATGGAAATAGTAGAAACAGACCATCACGTGGGCACTTATTTAATTGCTGAGGAACTAAAGATAAGCCAGAAAACCGTTTGGAACCATTTGCATAAAAAAAACCGAACGAACTTTTTACTTTACCTCATATATCGTATATGTACTGATAAATCTAACTTACTAGTTTTATTACTCTTAGTATCAAATTGATTAGTTTTTAAGGGCATTTAATATAAGGTATGATTTTCTATGTAAGGGCATTTAATATAAGGTATGATTTTCTATGTAAGTGAACATCAAGTGCGACCAAGCTGCTCTCCACCTGATCCTTTCAACTCAGTGAAAGTCTTCCTCTTCCGAAAGCGGGTAATGCATCGAAAAATATGAATGTTGAAGTGTAGTCATCCATTCGGATAAAATTACCTAACCAGTGCAAGCACTATCTGTTTCAAGCTTCCATCGTATGTAATATTCGCCGTTGCAAATAGATTTGACGGGAACTATAAATATCCAGTAGTCCTCCTCTCAAAATTTCTTTAAGCAGCCTCTGGTACCATTGAGCACGACGGTAATAATGGACATTTATAGAGCTTGTGTTTAATTTGTCGAGAGTGGAATTTACTTTTCATTTGCCAACTAAATTCAAAGTAAAGCTCAAGATTTTGTTCGACAATTTTCGAGCTTTTTCGAGCATTTTTGAAGATTTTGAATGAAAAATGTGACTATTTCCCAGAATTTTCTTCTGTAATTTTATTTTTATATACACATATTAAAAGTGTAAAACTCATTGAAATACTAAAGAAATTTTGACAAACAATATTGAAATTTGAAAAATTTCCAGCTACAATATCATTTGAACAGTTGAGCAACGAACGAGTATTGAGCGAGTATCGAGCTGCTCACCGTGCCCCGGTGTCTAGTGCTCTAATTCAAAGTAGTATTTGTATGATTTCAATGCTGATATTTTTGTTCGGCATTTGTGGTATTATATTGAGCTCTAACTTTCAGGCATGTTTTTGTTCAAACATATCTAGAAAAGAAGCGTGCACCCGGTAAGCCGTTGCTGTTCTTTAAGCAAGCAATTGTTATTCGATCTTTGCATAGTCGGATAACGCAATGCCTCTTCCATAACTATCGATTGAGAATTCGGCTTCATCATCTACTTGTCTTGAACTTTTCCTTCTATACAGCAAGCTGGAGGAGTATTAACTTCATAAAATATCAGTGTGCTCTGGATACTGGTCAACAGATGGTCTTGAAACCTTCTCATAAAATTTTCTAACATTTTCCTTGTTGGCATCTTAATTTCTACTTACTTTCGCAATTCGGCTTCTCGCAAGCGCATGTCTTCCATTATTACAATTTTGTCGATTTGGTTGCGTTATTTGTGGTGTGGCGACAGCTATGTAGCTGGATGAAGATCTATTGTGCTGAAATCTAATGTTAGAGATAGTCATACTTCGGACCTTGACGAGTACATCAACCTCAACCCATTTGGGTATGTTTCGTAGTGTAGACTTAGGTTTCGGACTGTTGCAATATAACTTCTTTGCTCACCCTCGCCAAGCCAATTTTTGACCTATTGTCTACATGTTGAGAAATATTTATATAGGTATGATGTGCCTTGTCGCTCAAGTAGGTGTAAATTCAGGGCACATTTTTGTACCGAGCCGCTTACTTCAGGAAAAAGCTGGTTAAAGGCTGCACCTCTGTTGGACATACATTGCAGGAAGACTTCATCTAACTCTTAAGTAAAATACGACAGAATGGATCCCTCCTTTTTGGTCGTGGTACAATGCGCCACGCGGATTGGTTACCTCATCTTGCTCACTTTTACTAATATAGGCTGTATTTTTAGTCGACATATGATATATGCAGAAAATGTTTATTTGATGAGACCAGAGGCGATACATTCAACTTAAAAAAATATCTGGTTTTAAAGTCCATCAATAATGATATTGAGTTTTTGGTATTGATTATATCTGATGATGATGATCTTTTCCGTTGAAATCAGTTGTTAAACAATAGGTAAATTTTACTAAAGTAAGTTTAAGGCTAAAATGCATTGACTAACGACACTCAGTTCCATACGTACTCTCATTGCCACCCTTCAACCAACAAAACGATCCCACGTAGTCGCTGTATTAAGTTTTGTGGTTAGGATAATTCATAGAAGAGCTGATAAGGGAAAAAGCTACTTTAAAAAATTAACAGAAATTGCATTAAATGAATATTTAAATGAACGAAAGTGGAGAAAGAAATAAATGGAACAAAAGCGTAGTAAAATCATAAAAGAAATTAAAGGAAAATATATAGAAAATTAAAATGCACTAGTAAAATAAAATTGTAACAAAATGCCGAACAAAGCAAAGCAAAGTAGACAGGAGAGCTGCATGAAATGAACAAAGGAAAGGTTGAAGCAGATAATGCAAATAAAAAATACTAAAAAGTTATTAAAAAAAAAAATTTAAAAAGCACAGCACCAATGCAAAAGTACCTACATACACGTACATATAAGAGGAGAAGAACAAAAAGAATTTTATAATATATAAATGACAAAAAAATAGAATAGGAAAGAAAATAAATTGAAAAAGAGCATGAAGCTAGGAAACGCTGCTGCGGAAGTTCCAATTACATTTGAAAGCGACACATAACTTCCGATGACTTCCAATTGCGGCAGCTGCACTGAGTAGACATCAGTCCAGCAAACACATACAGCCTGCACATCAGGCAGCAACGCTTGTCGCCTCTGCATGCTACCAGTTGCCTGTTATATCAGCGACTACAACAACAACAACACATAATTGTGACAGTGGCCTGTAAATGATTTTTTTTACCCTTTTGAAGGCGACAAAGTTGACGAAATGCTTGACATTATGACTGCCGCCCGACTCCTCGCATGCTGGTCGGCCATATTTCTATAGCAAGAAAGGGGAAGGCGTTATGAACGATACTTGGGGTGGCGTGCGAACGACAATGATGAAGTGGTAAAATGATAAAATGAATATGAAGTCAAGTGAGTCAAGAATTTACGTAACCTTCAGCAATGGCGTAGTAAAATATACTTTTTTCAGATTCTTTGAAAAGTTGTGTGCCACAATGAAATTTACTTAGAAAAATTGTAAAACAAATATAAAAAAATTAAATAGTGTCGTATGGCGAATGCAACCGAAGTTTATAGGGTAGACCGCCGTGAGTTAATAGCTTAAATTAATCAATAAAATAGATAAAAAAAAATTTTCTCTTTTTGAAGCAAAATAAATATAAAATTAATTTACCTTCAAAGTCTAAAATATATTCCATCACAAATCAAGGCTAGATTTCGTTCTTGGTCATGACACACACCGATTTCTGATGCGTCCGGTTGAGCAACGAAAATGTGGTGATTAAAAAAAATATATATTTAATCTACAGAATTTGAAAAAAAAAATTAGTTATAATTATCCAAAAATTGTTATAATAGATCCACAGTTTTTGAAAACAATTTAATAGTTCTAAAACTAATATTCTTAATTTTTCTTTAATATTTAATTGATAAATTCGATTTAAATTTAAATCAATTGTTCAATAATTTACTTATAAGTCCTTATTGAATATAAAATTTCAAAAACACATTTCGTGCAGAGATGAACTTATTCAGAACACAGTTTTTCGTTTTAACATTTTTAACTCACTTTTATATAAACCCCTTTTTCAACTTGTGAGCATAAGAAAGTGTGCAGCGTCTACCTAATATCTAACACAGAAATTTTTTAATGCAATATATTTAGTACCAGCCTTACTATATGTATATAGTATAACTATATTATTTCGATTTATCATTTTTAACCAACATTTAAAATGAAATTCGCTTACATTGTTCTCTAAAAGTGTTTTCTCATTACCCCTCTGCTATCATTATGAAAGCTTAAAACACTTAGATTATATAATATTAAAAGTCTTTTTTGATTTATTGCCTTTTATGCCTTGAAATAATGTGACCACAATTATTTAGTTCTTATTATGCATTATTCGAATGAATATAGGTATAGGTATGTGTGTATATGTAGATAAGTTGTGACCCAGTTATAAAAGTGCGTTGTGGTTAAGTGAAATAGTTTTCTTGCTGTTATTTTTATATTCCCTTTTTCACAAAGTCGCTCTAAACTCACTTGCATTATTATAATGAAGCACATTGATGTTGCAAGTTGAATTACTCATATTGCTTCGAGGTATTATTTAATTAGATTGAAATTATATTAGAATAGGAAGTTAGTAGAATCCGTTTGTACTTGCGTACATATAGTATATGCAGTAGCATTTGAGGTGTGTAATTGCGTGGGGAGTTAGACACAGATATATAATTTAAATACGATTATGCATTTCTCAATATGCCTGTCATACAACAATTCAAAATTATTTATTAGATTGCGTAATTTAATTCAATTAAATTTAATTTTTTATTTCATTTTATTTTTCTTCTTTAATTTTAATTTAATTAAATTTACTTCATATTATTTTTATTTATTTTATTTTTTTATTAGCATAATTTAATTTGCTTCATTTTATTTTTTTATTTTTTCTTATTTTATTTAATTTAATTTTATTTGATTAATTATATTTAATTTAATTTACTTCATTTTATTTTTTTTTTATTTTATCTTATTTTATTTAACTTAATTTTACTTGATTTAATTATATTTAATTTTATTTAATTTTATTTTATTTTATTTCACTTAATTTTATTTAATTTCATTTTATTTTATTTAATTTTATTTTATTTTCTTTTGCTTTATTTTATTTTATTTTATTTTATTTTGTTTTGCTTTATTTTATTTTATTTTATTTTATTTTAATATGCAATTAGCATATCATGCAACAATTCAAAATTTTTTATTATATTGTGTAATTAAATTTAATTTTTTTTATTTCACTTTTTATTTCATTTTTTCTTTTTAATTTATTTAATTTTAGTTTATTTAACTTTATTAAATTCTACTTTATTTTATTTTATTTTATTTTATTTTATATAATTTAATTTAACTTACTTCATTTAATTTTTTTATTTTATTTTTTTTATTTTATTTTATTTGATTTTTCTGTATCTTATTTATTTTTTAATTATTTATACATTGTTATATAATATTATAATTTTTAATTTTTCTACCCCTTTTGAAACGTTAGTGAACATAAATTCAAAATTTTTAATATATTACTTATATCCTTTAATTAAAGAGAAAAAAACTGTAAAAATTTTACTTACATTTACTGCTAACTTTATTAGTTCTTCCTTAAAATCTAATTTCACCATTATTTATTTTCTCATAAACCTCAACAGTCAACAACTCATATCTTCCGGACGTCGTTTGATAGTAAATTTCATCCTGTATATTATTGGGATTGTAGCCATCTTTTTGCAAATCGACTTTTCTTAGCTTGAAAGTGCCAGTCAAATCGATTTCTGTCAGAAATCGTATGAACTGTGGTCGAGCATAAGGGGGCAGCACCTGTGCTATATCGCTAGCGAATCGCTCCAGGTCCACCTCACGCTGTGGATCGTATATGGCCGCCATTCCGGCGCGCCCTTCCGTATGCGGTATTAACACACCATAGACAATACTATCCTTATAGCTGGTAATGTTGCTCACTTGCGCCTCTACCTCACCGGTGGACACATTCTCACCTTTCCATCGGAAAGTGTCTCCGGTGCGGTCCATAAAGTAAAGATAACCACGTTCGTCGGATGTCAAAAGATCGCCCGACAGAAATGCCATATCACCCTTCTTAAAAACATCGTGCACTATTTTCTTTGTTGAAGCGCTTTCGTCAGCATAACCGAGGAACTCGCGTGTGGGATTGCCTTTGATAATTTGTCCAATAAACACGCCAGCTTCGTTTGGCTCACAGCGTTGACACAAACCTTTCTCATCGCGTATCGGTTCACCTGTATCTGGATTGGCTTTTATAATGGAGATTGGGTAAATTTGTGGAATAATGCGTGAGACGAAGCCAATCGCACCGACTGTGTTGTCGTTATTAACAATATTCGCATTACCCTCGGTGGCGCCATAGAACTCACCTACACGCGGTATATTAAAACGCTCCACGAAGCGTGTCCAGATTTGCGGGCGCAGCCCATTTCCGAAGACCAAACGAATTTGATGGGCACGATCATAGTCGGATTCGGGTGTGGCTAAGATGTAACGCGCCATTTCCCCAATGTATTGGGCAATCTGTGGAGAGAACGTTTAATTAATTTTAAATACAAAATAGGTAATTAAATTTTCTTGAATTACCGTGCAATTGAAGCGCACACAGTCGGCAAAGTAGCCTGAAGCTGAGAATTTTTTTCGAATAGCGACTGTTGCGCCAAAGACAACCGCTTGTCCTATGCTCATAATTCCGCCCGCCGTGTGATAGAGCGGTAAGGGTGTATAGAAGATATCCTTGCTCTTGAAACCCAATGTGTAGTGTATGGCAGCTGAGATAAATATGTAACTGGAAATATCAAATTCAATAAATATGGCAAAATTACAGGCGAAGTAATTCTCAAAATTTTATGATAGTCATCCGAAAGGGGACAATAATTAGTTTACTTCGAAAAGTATTGAAAATATTTTATTTAGTTTTAATCATTTCATTCATTACCGTGAATGCGAAATGACTGCAGCCTTCGGCAAGCCTGTGGTACCGGAGGTGTAAATGTACATTAATCTGTCATGATGATTTGGATGTTGAATGGCGCTTGGTTGTGTAGTCACGTGATTGGTAGAGTTCATTAGAGTTGCCAAGTCTGCCGCAGAATTACGCACTGGTTTGTTTATATCATTATTGAACTGATACAATTTAGGTGGTATTTCAGTTGCGACAACTTCGATCGTCTCCTCAAAATCTTGGCCATAAATGAAAGCCGAACATTTAGCTACAACAATGCAGTGCACCAGCGAAGCACCTTTTAGATTGGTGTTAACAAGCGCTATTGTAATGCCAAGCTTTGACAGACCCAACCACAAGCCAACAAACTCAGCGCGGTTCTCCAGCATGAGGCCAATCACATCCCCCTTCTTAAAGCCATGACTGTGAAAGAGGTCCGCTATACGGTTGGCGAATTGATCGAGTTGACGGAAAGTCCACGACTGTGTTTCACTCACTATCACCAACTTGTCCGGGTACTTTTCCACATTCATTTGGAATAGATCGCCCACAGACACATTATTGCGCTCATAACGCTTTATAAGCACAAGGAGGCGTATGTAGGCCCAGAGAGCACTAAAAAAAGTAGAGAAAGAATAAAGCTGGTTATTGAAAAGGAATTACATAGAAATAAACCTGAAATTACTTACGTCAGATCTCGCTGGGTTGTGACGAGAGCTATATAGAACCAACGCCAACCAACTGCCACCAAAGTTGTTGCAAAAATGGCGGCGATCAGTGCTGGCAGCCCGTATTTCCAGCTGCAAAAATACCACAAGATCACCACAATGACAGCTGTGGTGCTCACTGTGAGTCCAACGAGTAGCAGTTTGGACTTATGGCTTGTACCGCTCGTTGGTACTGTCAGCTCATTCGTCGAGTTAGGATTCATGCTGTGTTGTTTTCCATTCTCAACGTTCTGGCCCTGTCGCTGTGCCTTTTCTGTGTGGTTTTGTTTTTCGCCATCAACAGTAATGGCAATGTGTGTTGCTGTGCATTGCTCTTTTTCAGTTCTTTTAAAATCGACATCGTCTTCCTCGAAGCAAGGAGATGCGAAACCCTCATGTGACTGTGAATGATGTGTGAAATTCCATTGAATAGCAAATAACATTTCTTTAGGTATTTATTAATTAAGACTTTAAGTTATATGAGAACAATATCCTGGCACATATCATGGAAAATATATATCTATATTTACCGGAAAAATGGATATCGTAATCTTTATCACTAAATTTTTTATTTTTTATTTATGTCTGTGAAAAATAGCTTGTAGATTTTATATGTAATCTAGATATTCCTCAGAACTTTGCAATCATTTCCTGTGGCTTTATGGACTCACTAAGAGCTCTTACTTAAAATCTCCGGAGTCCCACTCCAACCATTAATGATTTATGTTTCAATATACTTAACAAACTTCGAGTGTTCTACGAGGTATGGTTGCTTAGCTTCGTTTGCTTATAAGTCCATTCCATCCAATTTGAGCCAGTGTCTTACATATAATGTCCATTATGGCACAGTGGAAATATCAAACGAGCCAAGTTCCTCTCCATGTGATTTTCCCAACTGAGAAATGGTTTCTCTCTTCCTCTGTTTCACTGTTTAGCCAATTCGATTTCTTTATATATTTATTTCATTGAGTTATTTAACTCGACGTCTGCCAACTGAGACAAATCGTCAAGGAAGGTAGCTTCAAAGTTAGGTTTCTTCCTACTCCCTTTTTCTAGGAGAGAATACCTTCTGTCTGACTTTTTCGGATTGTTCATACTTACTGCGACTCCAGCCTGCTCACAAGTAGGTTTTTTGTGTAACAGTATGTACATAAGAAAGGGCATATTTATGTTATGTCTCAATTAGTACTGAATAGCTTGGATAAATTCATCCAACGTGTGATAGTGTTAGATTAATTTGCCATTCTAGATTCGCAAAGATAGCCAATCGATATAAGTGGCGAAGAGGCAGTTTCGCTTGAAAGTGGTGATAAATCGTAGTCACAAAGAAATTATAAAAAGAATTTACTGAATTGTTCCCTTATACTCTTCACTATGGTCAAGTTGTCGAATGAGGACGTCGCGACATCGCCGCTTTCGCTCTCCCAGCCACTGCTGAATAGCTGAATTGGTTCGCTCTTTTATGATCACTGAAGCTTTATAGGTTTACAGTGTAATTAGATTGGTCGGTTGCCGTCAGGCACTTAAAGCTGTCTCCGATTCGGTTGCTTAGCAGATAGAGTGTCCAACACGCCGCTAAACCATACTTTTGGTTCGAGGTCAAGGTCTTTGTCGCCTTGTGGTGCTGCGGCATAAAGAAGCTGCTCGAGTTTCACCGAGAACGGATAACAATAAGTCAAGCATTTTTTTCAATTCTCAACCAGATTTATACATTTCATCTCTTTCATCTACTACGCTCTTGGGCACAAATTCGCTCCGCTTTTTTTAGAGAAATATTGTGAAAAGTGAGGCGGACTTTGTATTGCATCAACACATTGTTAGTTTTTTTTTAGTTTGGAATGCAAAATTACCTATTCGAAAGTTTATAAATTTACAAACGTACAAAATTTGCCTACAAACGAATACATACTTTGCCCTTTTCGCTATAAACTCGCTGACCTGTGAATTGTATAATTCAATTCAATTACAGTTTATACATTTCATACTTGAAAATTTTATTTTAATTGCAAGCAACAAATCAGCACTAAATAAGCTTATAGCAAATCGTTGTTGTTTTGAATTTCTTAGAAACGTTATAAAACTAAAGTGCATTAATACTTTACACGCACTCCGCTAATTAATAAGTGGTAAATAATTTAATTTCAAATCAACCTGTTTACTCATTTTTTAATGGAGTACAACAGAATAAATTAGAACAATAACAAGAACAACAATTTAAGCGCAGTATGATATCGATCTGATAACGCTTGTATTGACTTCTTTGTTACCTTAACTCGATTTATCTGCCGAACTGGTTATTAAAAACAGTACGGAGAGAGAAGAAAATAAACAAATGAGAGTAAAGACATAAACTTAAAAAAAAAAAACCACAAAAGGTTCGAAGTTACAAAGTGCCATAACTCAAAACAAAAAAAAATTTAAACAAAAAAACATAAATAAATAAACCAAATAGTACAAAAGGTGCAAATACATATAATTTGTCGCCGTTCCGAACAAGAAGACCACAAGTAAATGTTTAAAAATTTTGCAAACATTTCTTTTTCGAGTTCACTATAACTCACATTTGGCTGCAAAGGTCTATCGACAAAAACAATTGTATTTAGTTGAGTTGGTTTGAAGGTTAATGTGGCAGTATATATGTATATAGGTATATGTTGATGCATGTTTTTAATCTGGCACTGCGGAAACTTGTTTAGTACATCTTTTATGAAAGCAATTTTGTATGTGCCCATGTAGGTATGCACAGTGGGTATACCATATATGTATGTATATATATTTTTAATATTTCTATTGATTTCCGAATTTATTTCAATTGAAATAAGTTAATAAGAAAAATGTCTTAATAAAATAAATTAAGAATTATTGTATATGCAATACACAATGATTTTAATAAATAAATTATCAAAACAAAGTAAATATTGTAAAAATATAAAACGGAAAAATAGTAAATTAAATTTAAAACCAATATAAAATAAAATGAAACAAAGATAATAAAAGAAATATAAATGTATAAAAAAATAAAGCTATATAAAATAAAATGTTATCAAACAAAGGAAAAAACAGTAAATTAAAATGATATGGAGTGTAAAAAAAACTAATTAAAATTATTAATTATAAAATAAACTAAATAACTTAAAACAATATGAAAAAATAAAATGAAATAAAATACAATAAATAATTTAAAAAAATTAAATAAAATAAAATTAAATTAAATGAAATGAACTGAAAACAGTAAAAAAGTAACAAAAAGAAAAATAAAAAAATAATGAACTATTATAAAACAAAATAAAATATGAAAACTAAATAAGAAGTATAGCAAAATAAAATATACAAAACAAATAAATTAATAGATAATAAAATGGAATAAAAAAATTAAATAAAAAGTTAATAAAACTAAATTAAGTGAAGTAAAATAATTTAATTTAAAATATGTGGAATAAAATAATATTAAATGAAAAAGGCATATTCTAGAATAGAATATATAGAATTAAGTAAAATAAAGTAAAATAAACTAAAGCAAAATAAAACATAATGAAATGAAATAAAATAAAACTGACCAAAATAAAACAAAATAACATTAAAAGAAATAAAAGATATTGAAATAAAATAAAATAATAAACTGTAATAGAATAAAATAAATTGAAATAGAAGATAAACAATTAATAGAAAACAAACTAAAATAAAATAAATGAAATAAAGCAAAATAAAATAAAAAGAAATATAAAGAAAATAAATAAAAAAATTAAATAGAAGAAAATATAATAAAAATAACGAAATGGAATAAAAAAAACTAACTAAAACAAAACAAGAAAATTAAATTAAATAAAATGAACTGAAATAAAAAATTAATTAAATTAAAATTAAATAAAAATGAAAAAATTAAATCAAATAATTTTTAAAGTTTTCCATTTCGTAACCTTAAGTTAAATAAAATAATTTGATTTAGTATAATTAAAATAAAATAATATTAAATAGAAAAAGTAAAAATATTATAATTTGGGCTATAATAAAGTAAATAAAGAAATAAAATAACGTAAAATAAAATAGAATTATGTAAAAAGTATTAAATAAAATAAAATAAAAAAAAATTTATATATTAAAAGAAATGAAAGTAATGAATTAAAATACTTAATATGTATAGCGACATTCAAAAATTAAATTAAAGTAAACCAAATAAAATAAATTCAAGTTAAACGAAAATCACAAACTTCTCTTGATTCAAAATTTCAGTAAAATTACTAATTAGATACAACTTAAAAAATTATATTCTGAATAAGGAAAAAATGTCCACTACACTAAGTGCTTCTGGAATTTTTATACATACACTTAATAGGACATAAATGTATTTAATTTAACTAATGATTGCACCTACAAACCTACATATAGTATCTACATATTTATTATGTTAAATGTACATTCAAATTTTATGTATGTGGCTATGAATGTATTATATGTATGGGGTGTAGCTCACAAATATGCTTGAAAATTATATTTAAGCGGTTCTGTAAAAGTATGCCAACACAAATTGCTTACAAGCAATGTATGCATGTATGTATGTATGTAGGTATATTTGTCGATATTCTTTTGTTTAGCCAGCACTAATGACCCTCTCTATTTGCAACACTTATTATTAAAAATATAGGTACTATTTTTGGGTTTCATTTAACTCAGTCTTACGGTGCCATTGATCTTATTTTGCTCCACCACAACGTTAACAGCGCTTGAACCCTCAATTGAAGTGCTCATAATGCCGGTTTGCCTCGCTGATTTGTGTATATATGTATGTATATATGCCACAAAATTTTCAAATAGACACTTATTTTGAAAAAAAAAAGTAAATATACATATATATTTTAATTCCACTTGAAATTTGTGGCTCTCATTAAGTCGCTATCACTTTACACTTCACTTAATTGATTGTGCGTAATTATTGAATTATAACGGTTGCGGAAAAAATCGCATTTTTCAAATTCGAAATACAAAGTTCAGTTTTTTTTTGTATTTATTGCCATTTACTGGGTCACAGGTAATTATCTAGTGTTTCACGTACGAGTATTATCAGATTTTTGTGTCTCTTCACCGCGGATGCTGTACATTTATTCATAGCAAATTTTAAGACGTTTCTTTATGGCGAACGGTCTGCACTTTGCACGATTTCACTTTTCAGCTGTGTCACCGATTGCACGCCGCTTGTGGTCCGCGCAGAGTGTAATCTTTCTTACACAATATTCACCTCTATCCACAGCCGCGTTCACCGATGCATTGACTACAGCCGATCTACAGCTGAGCTATGGTGTGCTGTGTTGAGCCAGTGCGGCGATTCGCAATTTCAAATGTGAATATACACATATGCGTGCATACATATATGTGTACTCGTACTCATATATAGACACAACCACATTCCAGTGTCTCCTAAACTGTTACTCACAATTTTTTAAAACTTGTTGCGCTTGCCGTAGTTGGCCGGTGTTTGCTGGTGAGTTCCGCAACATAACAAGCAGTTGTATACATAGACTCATATACATACATACATGCATATAAATGTATCTGGGCTACTCACATGCAGTCGATGCTTTTGGTTGGGTGATCGCGTGATTGGCTTGCTTTCCTAAACCTGATTTTTACTCTCCAAAAACATAGTAGTTTTAGGAATTTCTGAGAAGCACTATAGGGTATAAATGATTGATTTACTTGTAATATTACTAATGTAATTAAAAATATAAATAATACCAATTAAAAATATTTGTCGAAAACGCGTACTACTTTTTAATTCCTCCCTCAAACAAGATGTGTTCCTACCATATGGAAGCAGCACGTAAGAGTGGTTATAGGTCTCATATTGAAAATTATAAAGGTATTGCAAAAATATCCGCTATACCTTTACTTTTTGAGGCAATCATTACTAGTCAGATAACGTTTTCGATCTCCTCAGTACTATCCAATTCCCAACACTGGTTTTGTAAAGAAAAATCAACACTTACAAATTTGCTTGAATTTGTGTCACATATCTCTAGAGCCTTTAGAGATAATAAGCAAACTGACGTTATCTACACCGACTTCAGTAAAGCATTCGACAGGGTTAATCCCTCAATTATCATCCATAAACTGATCTTCTGGGCTTCCTGTGATATTTAAATACACTTTATCACAATTAATTAATGTCTCATCAGGAGTTCCTCAAAGTAGCAGTCTCGACCCGATTCTGTTTCTGTTATTTATAGATGATATATCTTCCGTAATGAAACATTCAGATATCGTGTTATATGCTGATGAGGTAAAACTTTTTATGTCATATACCTTATTTGTTACAAAACGATCTAGACAAATTAGCTATTTGGTGTAATAACAATGGCATGCCTTTTAACCTTCGGAAGTGTAAGATCATGTGCTTTTCACGAAGACTTGTTCAACCCTCTCCTTATACAATTAATAACTGTAGTCTAGAACAAGTCTACAACTTTGTTGATTTGGAGGTTATGACGGACCCTAAGCTCAACTTCCATCTTCATATCAATACCATAGTCTTAAAAACTAAAAATGCTTTTACCTTTGTCAAAAGATGGTCAAAAGAATTTCACTGATTGTGTCACAATTTTAATTTTCATTCCAGCAAATTCGACGTCTCAGACTCACTTTTTAACATCAAAAAACTATTCTTGCTTTTCTCAATATACAAATTTTAAAATTCTTTACTTTCTAAATTTCAGCTGGGGAATAATTTTGTTTCTACAGCAGAACAATTTTAAATCTCGCCATTTAAAAAATGCTTCCCAATCATAACTTGGTATAGGTATTACGCTACGTACGTTATGCGGATGTCGCCTCTCGTGCCGGTTGGGCGGGTGGAAGGTATTCGTTTGGTTTATTTTATATAAAAACTGAGTTTTCTCATTCATTTTTATATCTCTTGATTTCTTATACAAAATTTAAATTTTTTGAAAATGTTTAAAGCCAATTTTGCATCTATAATATTACAATATATGGTATTTTACTTACTAATTTTTTACATTTGAAAAAGTTGGCAATCCCAAATTTCATCTAAATGAAACATTCTGGATTACATACATTAAGACTTCACTTTACTAAAAATTAAATTAAATTTCGTAAAAGCTTGAACATCTGCTCAGAATACACGCACTTGAGTAGAAAGTTTATGAAGCACTCTTTTTGTTTTATATCAAAATTCTCACATATTTTTTTTCGCTGCTTCTTACTAAGTTAAGGACGTTCGGTACCAAACGAGGTATCAGATATGGGGATTCCTTGTCATATCCTTTACTTAATTTTTTGCTGTGGAAAACAATTAGCGCTGCAGAGGTGAATGGAGAAGGTATAATATCCTAAATTTAAGAGTGTAAAGCTGAAAACATACGCCGATTATATTGGCATCATTGGGTCTGGTAGGGAACAAGGATTAAACGAAATATTTCCTGTCATCAAACAATCCGTCATCGTATTCACAATTCGCCTCTCACAACATCACTGTTGACAGCCATAAATTTGAAGTCGTAAATGACGAAATTATCTGGGAACCAGCATTAATACCGACATCAAGGTTAGTCTGGAAATCCAGCGCAGAATCACTCTTGCCCACAGGTGCTACTTTTGACTAAGTAGGCAATTAAAAAGTAAAGTCCTCTCCCGACGAACGAAAACCAAACACTACAAGTCCCTCAACGTCCCGCATGGACGATGACAACATGTGATAGGTGTTGGGAGTTTTTGTGAGAAATGTTTTACGTAAGATTTATGGTTCTCTGCGAGCTGGGAACGGCGAATTTCGTAGCTGATTTAATGATGAGCTGTACGAGATCTACGGTGATATCGGCATAGTTCAGCGAATCCAGAAGCAGTTGCTACGCTGGCTAGGCCATGTGGACCGGATGGGTACGAATACTCCAGCTTTGAAAGTTTTCGATGCAGTACCCGCCGTTGGCAGCAGAGGCAGAGGAAGGCCTCCATTCCGTTGGAAGGACAGGCATGGCTGTATTTAATATTTCCAAACAGCGAAAAGAAGAAACGAATGGCGCAATGTTGTTAACTCAGCTATAATCGCGTAAGCCGTGTCTATGCCAGTAAAACAGAAGAAGAAATATTAAATATTTGACTTAGTTTCTTTCAAATTCTGCTCCATAACAACCATAATTTCACATTTAAAACAAAAACATTGAAAATTGCATCTCTCCATACATCTGTAGAGTCAAAAAATTTTGGAATAAATTGTATAAATAAAATTAAAATACAAATGTATATACAATTTAATGATCAAAACCTGAGAGAAATGTAAATAACTTAAAATATTTATAGCAATAATTGTAAGAAATTTTTAACAAAAAGTTCACATAACAATAAAAGTTTTTAAAAGCACAAGCGAAAATTTTAAACAAAGTCATTCAACAATACATATAATTTTTTTTTGCACATTTCTGTAGACTGCCTTTGTCAGCGACATCAACAAATTATCGTTATTTTTGTTTTTCTCTTGTCTTTCGCCTCCAAGTTAACGTAGTCCATCAACAAAATATCAAAACAAAGCAAATTTAAAATCAACCGCGAGTATCTTGTTTGTACACCACGTTATCATACAAATACCCTCACAAAAAACCAGACGGTGTTGGCAGAAGTAGACTAGTAAAATACTAGTTTCAATCAAAATTATGAAAAATATTAAGCAATAAGTATGTATAAAACAAAAGATAATGTTGTTAAAAGTTCATTTAAATAAAATGTCTTTAATATCGGTAAGTCAAATAACCAATGAACACCATTTGAAGATAGCAAAAATTCAAGCCAAACAACACATTTTTTTAGCAATATTTAGACCTTTGGGTTTTGTGAAACTAGTTTCTATAGCTTTTTTTTAAATTTGGTTACCGTGTCCAAAACTAAATTATAACTTTTTTTAGTTTAGTACAATTTTTGAGTTATTCACAATATCAAAATGAAGATATTAAAATCGTTTTCAAATTATAGCCAAACGAATCATCGTTCTGTTATTTCCATAAAATACCATTAACAGTGAAATATTATTTAATAGTGAAAATCAGCAGCCGTTTAAATATTTGCAATAAAAATTTAATTAAAATTTTTACAACCTGTTAATTGACTTTTTAATTCTACTTTGCAATATAGCATATATGTATAGATTAATTTTATTTATTTTAAATATTCAAATAAATTTACATTTATTGATTTATAGGTATTCATTAATAAATATACTTATTTAATTGTAAAATGAATATTTCGTTCAATTTAAAATTATGATAAAGCTTAATAGATATAACAATAAATATTCTTAAGACTAAAAGCTCGATCGAGAAGTGTAACTCCTTTTCTAAAGAAAACATAACTTACTTTGTTTTATGCACAAACGTACATACTTGTAATACTTTACGAAATGTATTCTGATAAATGTCCTGTGTTACTAAAGCGAGTATCACGCGGCGGCAGTGGATCAGACATAGGGCGATATCGTCTGTAACGATATCTGCTTGAAGACTACTTGGTCGATCTTTACCCACACGCAGTGCCAGACTTCGTCAAGCATATATTATATTCATGAACGATATTAGGGCATCGAATGCTTTTTACCCTCTTCTTTTTTTATTGTATCGGTAAACTGCGGTGTTCAACCAGAACTCAAAATATGAGGCTTCACTCCAGCCATTGTTTATGCCATATTTACAACCTTGTTATTTAAGTGTAGGGATTGGCAAAGTTTGTCGTAACTATTCCGAGGCATATAATCCATAATTGGCTTAAAATCATAATTGCCTCAGTGTGATCGAATGTCCGGATATTTTTAAACCGACACGTAGTTATTGATTCCCATGAATCGGCTGATTTCAAGGGTATTCAAGGGTTCTTGAAGGGTTTTCTGCACTACATAGAGGTTGCTCTGTTCGGCAATGTTTGAAATAATCTCTTTTGTAATTAAAAATGAAAATAATTGAAATGACGAACTTAATGCTAATATTTTCAGTGAAATAGAATAATCGACTCGAAACTTAACCCTGTCTGAATACATCGGTTTCCAGTTCATCATTACGTAAAGAAGCTGAAAGGTCAAAATCGAGGTCTAGATCACTGTCGACAGCAGATTTATGTCATCTTTTCTTTCGGAACATGCAAAAGAGTTCACCAATTCGACAAGCTCTTCTTCCGTTCGAAATCTACGCACTATTTTTAAATAACTATAAACTTTACTTAATACATAATTTCACAAAACTGATTATTTTTGAGGTTCATCCACACATCTGAACAAACAGCAGTAAAATGGGGATGACTTTAACTTTCGTTCAATACAAACGATAGTTCTTGCATCACCAGAACGGTAGTAACGGAATACTTAACGGAAATTAACTTAACGAAGATTGGACTTTAGTTAGTTGGTTCCTGACGGAAACGGTGGGATGTTAAGGGTTAAGCAAGATATTTCCAATACGAAAATGTTGTATTCCAACCTTTAAACTGTGTGCACGAAGTGATGAATACTTATAACATTTTTGATTATTAAAATACTTACATACATGCATGAACTTAAAAATTAACACGATTTATAAAGTAAGAGAGAGAATGATAAATAATAATTATACGTCTGACTGATTTACAAACTGGCATTTACAAAGTACCTACATATGTTACTGTGTGTATGAACATGCATGATTACTTCTTTGCAATTTGAAAATAAATTACAATACAATTAGCATATAAACGACTTGTAATCAGTTGATCACGAGATGCACCGGACGTGTGCTAACTTTAAAATGGAACATTAACAAAATGTTTAGGAATAGACAAAAAAATCAATAAAAAAAACCAAAGAAAATAAAAAAAAAAATAAAGATAAAGAAAATGAATATATAAAATAAAATAAAATAAATTAAATGAAATAAAATAAAATAAAATAATAAATAAAATAAAAAAATTTAATTAAAAGTAATAAACTGAAACAAAACAGCATTTAATAATTGAATATAAAATAAAATAATTTAAGTGAAATAATTAAATTTAAAAAATAAAGTAAATTAAATAAAAAAAAATAAAACAAAGTAAAATAAAATAAATTAAAATAAAATAAATTAAAATAAAACAAGAATATATAAAAAAAATATAATATAAAATCAAATAAAATAAAATAAAAGAAATTTAAATAAATAAAATAAAATAAAATAGTATAAAATAAAATAAAACTAAATAATATAAAATGAAATGAAGTAAAATAAAACAAAATAAAAAAAAAAATATATTAAATAAAAAAACAATAAATTAAAAATAATAAACTGAAACAGAACAACATTTAATAATTGAATATAAGATAAAATAATTTAAGTGAAATAAAATAAAATTAAAAAAAATAAAATAAAATAAAATATCATAAAATAAAAAAAATAAAATAAAATAAAAAAACAAAAAAAAATAATATAAAGTAAGAAATAAAATAAAAAAAAAAATTAATTGAAAATAATGAACTGAAAGAAAACCACATTTAATAATTGAATATAAAATAAAATAATTTAAGCGAAAAAAAATAAAATAAAATAAAATACAAAAAAATACAAAAAAATAAAATAAATAAAATAAAATAAAATAAAATAAAATAAAACCAAATAAAATAAAACGAAATGTAACAAAGTAAAATAAAATTAAATAAAAAAATAAAAAAAAATACAATAAAAAAAAATTAGATAAAAAAATTAAATAATAATAGGAAAAAAGCAAATTATGAGGGAAAAGTCATATAAATTAAAAATTAAAGAGGGTAAGAGGGCTGTGGTGAAGAAGTTTATTATATATGATTAGCACTTCTCCTCCAATTTGTGGTTTTGCGTCTTGAAGTTTTCCCAAGAAATGGAGGGTCCTCCAGTTTATTTTAAGCCGCCTCCGAACGGCTGATGGTTTTTTATGAAGAGCCTTTACTTCATGTCAGCAATACACCCAAGAGGCATTGACATTCCCTGCCGAGGGTGACCGCAAGTTAATTTAATTTTTTATTGAAATTAATTTTCTATAACTTTTGGATGCTGGTCGTTGCAGGATTTGAACCCTGGCCTTCCGAATGGCAGTACGCCATTACGCTACCAACACAGTTACCGTGGCAGTCAAGTTTATTGGTTCAACAAAAATTTACCGGTTAAAACTTTAATATTGATAATTAGTTTACTTTTAATGACTTTTTCAATGAGTACATGTAAATTTATTCCTTTCAAATTGCCGAAAATATTTGTAGGTATGTAAGATTATGTGCTTTATTAAATCTGAACCTGTTTATATGCACATTCGTATATGAATGCCTTAGTAAATTTGACGAAAAACAAAGCAAAACAAAAAACGTCAAATCAACTAACATAACCGTAAGCAAATTACCTTATTACGATAAACAAAAAATAATAATCAGATTCGGTACTCATAATACATGACTGTGTTCATTTATGCATGAACATGTGCGCACATACCTACATATGTATGTATATGCAAACAACAATGCACAACGCCATATACAAATGGCATAAAGCCAGTGCCAAAATGAGCAGCTAAAAAATCGCTGCTTTTTCCCAAACACACACATCTATTGCTACCTTTGCAATGCAATGGAGTTGAACATGATTGTCGTGGCGCCTTCATTGTGCCACATATATACACACAGACGCACAAATATATGTATACTCACTAGGCGCAATTCGAAGAAAGTCAATGAAAAAATCAAAAAGTCGAAGAAAAACTTAATAAGACGTCTAAGTTAGCAGAAGTCAAGACGAAGCGGTGGAAAAAACAACACACAGAAACCAAGAAAAAAATTAACGTAAATTGGTTGGCGGGATTATGAGATTCTTGTGGAGTCATTTGTGGCAGTTGAAAAGCTTTCGTCTTGGGGGCGTATGAGTAATATCGGTTAGTATGACCAAGTGTATACATGTATATGTATGTATATGTACACCGCCACGCACGTATGTGTTGAAACGCTCACCTACAGCACTCCAGGGAGTGTTGAGCCAAACGGGCGGCAAGTGAATTATAAATTAGAATAAACACAACACCGTAAATGTCATTGAATATGCTTTAGTGCAATAAATTTCTAGGAATTCCAAAGCATGAAATGCCGACGCAGGTGGCTTTTCATTTTCAAAAGCTAATTTAATATATTTTTTTACCTTAGTATTGTGATAATATGCCGACAAAACAAAAAAAAAAAACTTAGTAAATTGAATGCTTATTTTCAAACTGATCGAAGCGGATTGCCTTTTTCATTAAAGCTGAAGAGTTCCTATCCGTAATTTAAGAAAATAAATTCTTTAAAGAAAGCAACAATACTAATTATTAAATTTGAGAGATTGGATTCGATATTTTCAAAAACTTGGTTCTTTTTTCATGAACATATTTTAATATGGTTCCAGTCTTGGCTCGAACAACATCTATAATTACAGAAAATAAATTTTTCGAATTTTGAATGCTTGGCATTGTGTATTTTTCACATGAAATAAAAGCACCTCATAAAAATCGGTTGGTCATTTAGAGGAGGCTTTGAGGCTTCCTCACTTAAGCGGTTACAAAGCATAATTTATATATATATTAAGACCAAAAATTTAAACTGCCCCCGATTAGTATTTTTCAGCCTTTTTTTGTTAAGTTGGTCGCACTGCCCTTAATTATTATGCCAAAAATGTGCGCGATCTGTTTGTTTGCGACCAGTTTGTTTGTAACAGCTGTTGAAATCAGTTCGGCTGCCGTATTCAGTTCCCTCTGCGAATTTTCTTTCACGGCCTCAATCGAGTCGAAACGGGTTCCACGGAGTGGTAACTTGAGTTTTGGGAACAAAAAAAATCGCAAAACGAGTTTTTGGTCTTAAAATCGTTACAACTACAGCTCGGTGCGATGGCGCATTATCGTCATCGGATGTTTTCGCGCAAACGCCTCAAAACGCTCAAATAATGCTCTTTATTGACCGTCTGTTCCGATGGAACGAATTTTTGATGAACCAAACCCCGAATATCGGGCGTCAATTATTTATCTAGCAAATGGCTCTTGCAGAGCGCTCGTATAAAACTTTAATGCCCAAAACTATAATTTTTGGACGGGGAAATGTTTTTTTGTTATTATCACCAATTTGAAGGGATTTTATACCTTTCATTTAAATGAAATAAAGATTGTCCAAGAAAATATTTAAATTCGGAGGACAATATCATATAGTCTCCCCACATCGCATTTCTGAGAAATGAGGATCCTTCAAAAAAGCAACATTTTTCTCTCCTACCAATTTTTTTAGATATGATAATTAATATTTAATTTTATTATATTATTTAGATATGATGTTTAATATCTAAATAATGTTTAATTTTAATATAATGAAATTAAATAAATTTTAAATGTCCATAATTGACCAGTTTTTCTTTTAATTTGGATTTTGTATATTTACTTCTTTCTCTTTCACGACGAGATGAAATGTAGTGTGAGTGGAAAATCAAATGATGGGAATTCGGCGAGAGAATGTTGCAATTGATTTGTCCGTTCAAATTACTGCCTTAGATCAAGACCTAATTGAACGATGTTTTTATGGCATTTGCAATTGGTATAGTCAAATACCCTATTTACCTACTTATTCGTGGCATTGCCTTTCACCTACCGTACTCAAAATTTTAATTCACTGTCTGCTTAAATTCAAAGTGCTCTCTTATCTATGAGGGAGTTATGCGAGGAAGCTGCTGAATGAAGAAATTGTGACGGTATAAATTTCATCTTCAGTATAAATGGAAAATTTCAACAAACATATATACTTGTCAACCTTTTATTGTTCTTGTTTCCAACTGATATTTTTTGACTTTCTGAATCAGTATATCTAAAAATAATGAGGAAAATACCGAAATAAATATCATACAGCATTTCTTACCTTATTTCTCGATTTATTTACATGGGGCTGCAGGCTCATAGGTGCTGGAAAAGGATTTTTAGGTACGAGTGCCACAAATATTATTGCTTTATATATTTTTCTAAAATTTCAAAAAAGATTAAAAAACATCTTCAATAGAAGCACTTTTGGCCGCACGTTCTAAACAAGTTCGACTACTGTGAGCAGTGAGTTCCTAACAGTTTCTTCAATTTCAGTTTTAAGAGCATAATTTTAGGCGCAGTTCGGCATAATTTGACAGGTCTATTCTGTCGAAGTAATAAAACTTACTTTGGTATTAAAATTTAACATTCAGTAAAATTTGTTACTATTTCTCTATTTAGCTCTGCAGCTCGTATTATTTTCTCCAGCAATAAGTTAAAAAAGTCACACGATAAGGAATCACCCTGTCTGAAACCTCGTTTGGTATCGAACGGTTCGAAGAGGTCCTTCCCGATCTTGACGGAGCTTTTAGTGTTGCTTAACGTCAGTTTACATAGCCGTATAAGTCTTGCGGGGATACCAAATTCAGACATAGCGGCGTAAAGGCAGCTCCTATTATGCTGTCGAAGGCGGCTTTAAAATTGAAGAAAAGGTGGTGGGTGTCGATTCTCTTTTCAAGATTTGGCGCATGGTGAATATCTGGTCAATGGTTGACTTACCAGGTCTAAAGCCACACTGATAAGGTCCAATCAGTTTGTTGACGGTGGGCTTTAGTCTTTCACATAATACGCTTGATATGACTTTATATGCGACATTAAGAAGGTTTATTCAACGGTAATTGACGCAGACTGCGGAATCGCCTTTTTTGTGGATAGAGCAGAGCACACTTAGGTTCCAATCGTCGAGCATGCTTCCATCCGACCATATTTTGTAAAGAAGTTGATGCATGCACCTGATCAGTTCTTCACCGCCGTATTTGAATACCTCGGCCGGTAGTCCATCGGTCCCTGCCGCTTTCTTGGTTTTTAAGCGGACGATTGCTATTCGGACTTCTTCATAGTCGGGTAGCGGAACAACTTTTCCAACATCATCAATTGGAGTTTCGGGTTCATCATCTCCGGGTGTTTCGTCTTCACTGCCATTCAGCAGGCTGGAGAAGTGCTAACTCCATAGATCGAGTATACTCTGGGCATTTGTCTCTAGCTCACCTCTCTGGGTCCTACAAGAGTTTGCTCCGGTATTGAAACCATCTGTAAGTCGCCGTATCTTTTCATAGAATTTTCGAGCGTTACCCTTGTCGGCCAGCTTCTCAAGCTCCTCGTACTCGCGCTTCTCGGCCTCTTTCTTTTTTTGTCTGCAGACGCGCCTTGCTTCCCTCTTCAGTTCTCGGTATCTATCGCACCCCGCACCTGTTGTGGTCGATCGCAAGTTTGCGAGTTAGGCAGTCTGTTTTCTCCCTACTGCGACACGGCAGTCCTCATCGTACCAGCTGTTTGTGCGACCTTTCAGAAATCCAATGGTTTCGTTTGCAGCTGTACGCAGGGAGTTTGCAATGCCGTCCCACAGTTCCCTTATACCGGGTTGCTGATGAGTGCTCTCAGAGAGCAGGTGTGCAAGTCGAGTAGAAAACCGCTCGGCAGTCTGTTGTGATTGCAGCTTTTCAACGTCGAACCTTCCTTGTGTTTGTTGATGGGCGTTCTTCGATACACAGAGGCGCGTGCGTATCTTCGCTGCGACAAAATTGTGATCCGAGTCAATGTTGGGACCTCGGAACGTACGCACATCTAAAACGCTGGATACATGTCTTCCGTCTATCACAACATGATCGATCTGGTTGGAAGTTTTCCGTTCTGGAGACAGCCAAGTAGCTTGGTGAATTTTTTTGTGCCGGAATCTAGTGCTACAGACAACCATATTTCGAGCCCCGGCGAAGTCGATCAGCCTCATCCCATTTGGAGATGTTTCGTCTTGGAGACTGAAATTTCCGACAGTCGTACCAAAGATACCTTCTTTGCCCACCCTAGCGTTGAAGTCGCCAAGCACAATTTTGACGTCGTGGTGGGGGCAGCGCTCATAAGTGTGTTTGAGGCGCTCGTAAAAGGCAGCTTTGGTCAAGTCATCCTTCTCTTCCGTCGGGGCGTGGGCGCAAATTAGAGTGGTGTTGAAAAATTTTGTTTTGATTCGGATTGTGGCTAGACGCTCGTCCACCGGAGTGAATACCAGTACTCGGCGACGGAGTCTCTCTCCCACCACGAATCCGACACCACATTTGCGCTCCTTTATATGGCCGCTGTAGTAAGTTTCACAAGGACCCACCTTCTTCCGTCCTTGTCCCGTCCATCGCATTTCTTGGACGGCAGTGATGTCAGCGGCACCTTTCCAATTAAGGGACCGGACATTCCTGGTGCAAGCCCTAAATTCGTTATCCCGAAAACATTTGCGGGAGTCGTCATCAAAAGTGGGGTCTCTCATCCGAGGCTGAAATTGATTTTTCATTGGGTTGTTTTTTCATGTGGTGGGTTCCAAACCCCACGCACAACCGCATGGGATTCGCCTTCTCACTTTAGCTCGCCTCCAAACGGATGTTCGTTGGCTACCCAGGGTATACGTGGTCTAAGACCAGAAGTCGTGAGCTGCTTGAACCATATGCAAAAGAATGGCAGTCAAAAACTTTCTTCACTTGCGTGAACTTCAGCCATTGGCCCCAGCCCCAACTGGTAAATGTAATTTGACATGGTCAAAATTTTGTCAAACAATGTAACCTGTGCAATATAATACCACATTCAATTTCTGGCTAGAATAGGCATGTAAATGCATTATATCGAATTTAAAATATATTTTTATTGTATATTCCCATCAATATTTTGACAAGCTTTTGCCATTTATATTATTACATTTTGGTTATTATTTCACAACAAAATTATTTTTTAAAAGTCCCTGTTTACATATTCTAAAATACATATTTTACCTCGTAATGAAATTTAATCAGTAATTATTGTCCATTAAAGTCATTCGAAATTGAGTACTCATAAGTGCATCCCTGTGGTTGTATAAACGCGAAGTGTTAACTTCAAGTCGAGTTTTTATGTGTCATAAAATAGAATTACATACATACATAAACACACATTTATATTTGAACAGACATACCTTGCAGAAAAAATACCGGTAGTTAACTAGAATACAACTGGTTTGTATTTTTACACTAACTGGTTCATCTTCCTCTATTTCGCATGTAAGCAACTAGTATTTTTAACACCGCGATGTCGTACAAATTGTCAATTAACTTACTATGCATCAGCTTAATACTAGTTGTATACTATTTCATTTAGGCATATTGAAATTTTACTTTGCCTGTAACGAAACTTGAACCGTGAACCTAACGAACTACAGCGATAAACTCTTACCACTCGGCTATCATGAAGATGAAGCGAAGGACATCATTATGCGTACTTCAACAGAGCCTAACTGCGAGTGGAACTCAGCCGTGTTGTACGAATGTACATATATTGACATATAAGTATGATTATTGTAGTTTGACGGTGCGTATGAGTAATATTACAAGTCTTGTAAATTGTGTTTGAGCGTGCATTTTCACTTATCTGTGTAGGTGAATGTAAGTCGGAAAACACATGTAGATGCCCGTGGCAATCCTTTTCCTTCGAACACGGCTGGCACCACCTATCTCATAAAGGATACATGCATATGTACGTGTATGTGTATGGGTGTATGCATGGAGCGAAATAATTTGGTTGCCATAACAACAACAAATTCAATTCAATTCGCGCCAACATGCTTTACAAGTCAACTTATTGTCTACATATACACATGCAAACACAAGCGTATTTGAAATTTGTTCATTGATCATGCCTACGCGAATTCACTTATACCCACATGAGCTGTTGAATTTTTCAGCAATATTAAAGCGCAAGTCTTTGTGCCTACACAAATACACACACTCAAATACACGCGATATGTGCCACATAACCGTTGGCTAGACAGTAGTCTTTGTTGCACGTTAATTGCTGCAATTATTGTACCTATTATAAACATATGTATGTACCATATGTATGTACGTGTGCTTACTTGTGTGTATGTCTATACCACTAGGTTTGTATGTGGACACCTTTCGGTATCCGAATGAGGTTAATTACTACGAGGATCCTGTTAATAATGTTTATGCAAATTTAACTAGAACCGTAAATATTGATAGACATACACACATACACACTTACATCGACAGGGTATGCCAGTGCGCAGCGATAACGATGATACTAAATACGCTTTGACTTTGGGCAATAAGTAATATTCGAGACTTAACATTTTGACTTAAGTTCTGGAATATTAAAAGACAAAGAAAGGTTGGGTTCTTCTTAGCTGGACTTAGAAGGGAATGATGACCAACTTGCACACTTTGGCTTTACTCGCTTTTATTGGCAAAAGTGATTCCGCGATGGATTTCAAGCCTTATATTGATATAGGTGGTGATGCTGATTCCTAAGTAGACAAAATTGCCTACGCCTTTCAACAGTAATGGGAGAGTCAAGATTCGACAGCGCTGATCTTTTCTGAAGACATTTGATATTATAATCGTTCACCACGAAACAATTTGCATCGTTTTTTTTATCTAATTCAACTGAAGCGAAGTATATGAGCCTAATAGTGAACGAGGGTAAAACGAAATACCATATATCCTGTCATCAAACAAAAAGTCAATGCATTCGCTTGACTCAGCACCCGCGTCACTGTTGACGATCATAACTTTCAAGTCGTAGATAACTTCGTCTATCTTGAAACCAGAATTAATACCAACAACAATGTACGCCTTGAAATCCAGCGCAGAATCACTCATGCCAACAGATACTACTTTGGACTGAGAAGGAGATTGAGAAGTAAAGTCCTATCTCGATGAATGGAGACCGAACTCTACAAGTCGCTCATCATTGTCGTCTTGTTAAATGGTGCGGAGGCATGGACGATGTCCTTTAGGAGTTGTTAACGGCGAATATGGAAATATATGGACTTGGCTGCACTTGGTATCTCCAATTAGAGCAAAACCGCAGAAGAAATTAGTAACGCCTGCGGATAACTTGGCTGTATTCGCATAAGCAGTGTCCTTGCAGTAAAATAGAAGAACTTTACATTCTCTCTTAAGATCCGCAGCTCGTATTATTATCGCACAATAATGAGTCACCTTGAAAGTGCTTGTGGTTTTGCCTAGTGTCGCTTTTCATAGCGACATAAGTTTTACAAATTCGGACAAGGCGGCATAGGACATGCCTAGGTTTCAACCGTCGAATATGATTCCGTTAGACTTTTTTGAATAGATTTTTCCACTGTGTTATTCTTCAACTGTTAAGCAGAATAGAAAAATTTGTCCTTTATGAACTCAAATAGCTTTGTAAATCAATTAACAGATTCCTTGTGAGGAAGTTTTCGGTCTTGACGCATTTAAAAGTCTCATAATTTTTTGTTAAAATTTTCAAAAATTTCTGCTACTGGTCTTCTTAAGTGTTTTGCACTCACACATTTCCCACATCATTCGCGTTCTGTTTAATGGTAATCTTATAAGACACGTTAGTTCTCAACCTACCTTTTGACATTCTGACAATTTGCAAAGTGCATGGCTTCGTAGAGGAGTGTACATAACGTGGCTGTGATAAGATAATGAGTCGATATGAGAAACTTGAAAGAGAGCTTTCTTCTATACCAACTTCATCTATTTGTGGTTTCTTCGATCCAGAAGCGGACATATAGATCAATGGACTTCCTTCTTTGGAATCTGGAACTAAAGACCCCTTTGTTTAAGGGTCACGGCAAAGTCGAAAACCTCTGTCTATATGCAGAAGTTTCATTATGGAGACTAAATTTTCTAAGTTTTCTACCAGGAGCACCCACTTCGCCCATCTTGAAATTAAAATCCCCAAGCACGAGTTCGCATCATGATGGGAAGCAATTCTGTATACATTAAACGTGCTCAGGAAAGGTATATCTTGCTTTCTTCCCAGCGGCATTTTCAAAAATCTCGCTTTGCCGTGGCGATAGAGCACCTATCTCACTAGAAATCTTACAACTCCCCAACTGACTAAGGGAGGTTTACTTGTTTATTAAATATTTTTTATTACTTTGTGGATCCCAAACACTGCGCAAACCTTTGCAGCTCTGAAGACTTTTAATTTAAAACATATTTTTAAAGGGACCGACTTGCTGTGAGTCCGCCGTCAGTACAAAAGAAACCACACGGGTGAGTTACCACACCTCGAGCAAAAATTGCTGACAAAAGTAGAAATTTTGAGTGGAATTACCTCATTTAACCTGCCATACAATAATTTCGTAATTGGGTATTTCTGACATGAAGTAAAATCTCTTCAAATTCTTCAGCCGTTTTGAGGCGGTTTAGTCTAAAGTGTAGCTCGGCAGAAAATCGCTTCAGTGATAATAAGCATATGCCATATATATATATATATTTTATTTATATCAAGCCAAAAATAGACTTTGAAAATATCTACTTCTAATAACTTTATTTTTATTTTTGTTTTTGCAGTTTTGAAGGGAAATTCTTTACTGTTATTGCATACCACGCAACAATAATCTCTAAATCAGAGGCAAAACCCAACAGCAGTAGCCAGCAGTGATTTGGATTAAATAAACTAACAGCAATTGCCAAAAAACATAACTGCCTAATTTCAGATTCAAAAGTGTGTCATAACAACGGCGCCGAATGAAAAGCCAAAGTATATTTGCGGTTGAAGACAGGCTAAGGTGAGAGCGATATGAAAGTAGCCTTCGCACACATTAAAACTAAATAAATAAATCTAACAACAACTAAGCACAAGGCATAGAAGGCAGTACGAAAGATAATAACTGTAGTTTCGAGAAGTATTAAATTACCATAAAAGTTTATTTAGTTGACTAAAATTCTGCTGAAACCTTTGGCTTGGTAATGCAATAAAAATAATTCAGATACACAACAAACAAATCGGAACTTAACTTATTCTGTCAATCATTGCCAATACGAAATATTATACTATAATAGACAAACAGAAATAACAATAACAAAAAGTAAAAAATAGCAGCAAAAAACACAATATTAAATAAGAGAAAAATTTGTGAAAGCAAAAAAACAAGATTGATATAATATAAAAAAATAAAATGAAAAAATAAATAAAAATATGAAATAAAATAAAATAAAATAAATTAAATGTAAAAAAGAAATAAACAAAAAAATATAAAATAAATTAATTTTAATATAAAAAATTTATATATACATACGTGTATAGAGATTAGCAGGCCACAGAGATATCCATTGCCTGGATACAAATCAACACACATACTCTAACATCTAAACCTAGAGCGAGGTAAACTTTCTGAAAGATAATAATCAAGAGTAGCAGTGTAGTCAGCCAGCACCTATGGGCAAGTGTGTATCGAAACATCCCTCCGTCCTAACTATTGCCTTATCCGAAAAGGACTTGGCCGCTGCAAACCAAATTTGGAGCAAGTTTGCCGAAAGCAGCGAATATATTGCTCTCAAGGACGAGCATGGAAATCAATTATGTGAATATTACTATGTGAGCGGCAAGAAGCAGAAGACAAGCGCAAATGCTAAAGCGAAGGCAAAGACTAGAGGAGCCAAGGAGGCAACAGAGACAACAACGGATGAGGATAATGATGCGAAGACAAGCAATGGAGGTGGCGCCACAAAGACGGCTAAGCAAAATCAAAATTCAAATGAAAATCAACAGCAACAGCAACAACAGTGTGGCAGGAAGAAGAAGCAGAAGACCAAAAATAAGAAACGTTCCAAGTCCTCGAAACAAAAGCAATCATCAACGCCATTGCAACAACAAGAACAAAGTTGTGAAAACAAATCAAAGCAAATGACAACAAATGGCAATGCAACAAAAATAACAACAAATACAAATAAGATACACAATTTTAGAGAAAGGCTACAAGAAAATGATATTACGACAGCATCTCAAGAAGTTAATGCCTATGATGCCAACACAACAACAAAAACAACAACTTCAACAATTGTCTACACCAGCAATGTAAGTGGCTGTGAATATTGCACCATTGTCAGCACCACAGATGACGAAGACGAGGATGAAGCTGACGCTGAGGTTGAAGTTGAGACCGACGTTGTGACTGAGTCCATGGAAGTTGTGAGTGATGTATGTTGCTCTGAGCAGTTTTCTGGCAGACACAGTTATAATAATGCCACTGAAGGTGTATTTGTTGTAGCTGCTGCTGATGCTCATAAAAATCAGCAACACTGCTCAATGGGTAATTTGTTGTTGCAACCACAGAAACTAAATATTGGCGACGATATGCTTGCTCCGGACGCCAATAATAATGCCAAAATAGCGAAAGAGCTGGAGGACTATCACCTAAAGCGACATAAACAACAACCACAAAAACAACAGCAGCAGCAGCATCAGCAGCAGCAGTTGTCAGTGAAAGAGCGGGAGCATTTAATAAATGGCGAAGGTGAAGCGTGCATAGTCAATATTGGTGTTGAAAATGAAGTTGACAGAAATGATGTTGTTGATTGTACCAGCGTCGGCAGTCAATATGCCATTCTTTCCGACGATATGTCGAAGGTGAGTGGTTCTTTTTTTCATTTTATAAATATAAATATTTCGATGACTCTTACAAAGTTTCAACTTATATGAGAAAATTTTAAAAAATTTAATTTTATTTCAATTATGAAATTCTATTCCGTTTTTGTATTGTCCTTTTCTAATTTTAAAAATTTATGTTTTTTAACCAAGGCGTCTCATTGCCTTATATAAAAGGTTTTCCAATAAGAGGTATTATTTTCTTGTCACTCTCGAAGCTGTAATTTTTCGACATTTGGCAAGTAAAAACTACGATAGTAATAAAAGTGGAACAATATAAGCTGCAACGACGCATTGAAATTATAAAACACCACTACAAAAATGGTGAAAACCTGGCAGAGACGGTTCGTAGACTAAAACATTTTTCGGTCGTGCAGAGTTTGATGGAAAAGTAGAGCTGTTGGGACAAGTTAGCGATGTGAAGAATAAAATACGTGCACGTTACTAAAGAACAACTGAAAATATTGCTACTGCAGCCCAGAGGGTTGAAGATAACCCAGGTTTGTCCATTCCTCATCGTTCTTTGGAATTAAGAATTCCACAAAAGCCGTTACACCGTATTTTGGATAAATTATTAAGTCCTAATTCTTATAAAGTTCAGTTAATACAAGAACTCCAGCCAGCCGGACATCAACTGCGTAGTCACTTTGCTGATTAAGTCCATGAAATGCATGCATTTTTTTATTATCAATAAAACCCAAGTGGGAATGGACTGCTGGCTTGACGTTGCACTTTAGAAGGCAGCTTTGTCTCTTCTCCGCATGCGGCGAAAGTGTCAACCATAGGGTTCGGATGGTTACGCAGTTTTGTTAAACATTTTTATGCTGCGATTTCAATATCTTTTTTCATGGTGGATATATTTAGATCTCTCTCGCATGTACCATGGTGTGTCAGTTATTACTCTTACCATTTTCGATTGGTACCTCTGAATTATATTTATATTCGTCCCGAAGGCTGTGCCCCAGACTTGTCTTGTTTAAAAGTCAATGTAAACTGGCAGATATGAGTTTAAGCTTCAGCTTTTTAGCGATTAAGCGCCTGCCCAAGTGGATTCCGCGGTATCGGTACATTATTGACCTTGACAGTAGGGCATGTTTTTGGCTTTATTGTAAAAGTGATGTGTTTGCTATTGTTTTCATTCACTTTTATGTGCCATTTTGGTCATTCTCAACAATTAGTTTAAGATGCTGAACACTTTTGTGGTTGTGATGTGGCATTTATATCTGCGATGAACAGTAGGTACAATATTGGATCAAGAACACTACCATGCGGAGTACCTGCCGTGATAGAAGTATCCTGTTAATTTATTTTATTGTGAATCGCCTTTTGGATAAGTAGGATTCAAGGATTTTGTGGAACGTGTTTGGTAAGAATAGTTTAATTTTATGAATGAGATCATCATGCCACACCTTATCAAATGCTTGAGCGACATCAAGGAAAACGGTCAAATAATACTCTCTGAATTCGAAAGCTTTCCTTATTTCATTTGTTTTACTGTTTACTTGTTTAATTGTACCATGTTTTTCACTAAACCAAATTGATGTGTAGGAATTATCATTTTCATGGAGAAAAGGAGTGAGTTTGATAGCAGCCCTTTTTCGAATAGTTTGCATAGGCAAGGCAACAGGCTGATAGGTCTACACGTATATATGATGACGGCAGGGTAGCGTCTTTTCCTGGGTTAGCTGTCATAATTATCTGCGACTTTTTCCATATTTGTGGATACTATCCTAGAATTAAAATAGCACTGGAAGTCTTTGCAAGAAAAACGAGCATTTTTGGTGATATATGATTTTTTGGGATTTAAGGCGGAAAAGATATGTTTTAGTTCAGACACAGGTGCTCCGTAAGTGACAGTGTATATGGGAACAATATGGTTTAGTGACGAAGTTGCTTTATTGATAGCAGTATTCGGTTGAAATACCGCACTGAGGAGCTCTGCAAAATAAGTCGCAAGACGCATCTGCCGGAACTGACAGCATACTGGCAGAGCTATTCAAACATGACGGTAAAGAGGTGCATGCGTCAGTTCAGTGCAAAATATGGTCAGTATGCCCGACAATTGGAATTTAAATGTGCTCTGCTCAATCCATAAAAAAGAGGACCCCAAATGTCTGCGCCAACTACCGTGGGATAAGCCTCCTTAATACCGCATATAAGGTACTCTCGAGCATATTGTGTGAAAGACTAAAGCAAACCGTCGACGAAATTACCTTGTCAGTGCAGCTTTAGTAAATGGTCAATCAACCATTGACCAGATACACCAAATCTTGGAAAAGACCGGTGAAAAGAGAAAAATAGAAAAAACAATTCGCACTGTAGAGCTGTATATAGAGAAGGTACAATCTTCTATAAGAGTGTACAGCTGCTTGAGTACGCCGATGATGTTGACATTATTGGCCTCAACAACCGCGCCGTGAGATCTGCTTTCTCTGGACTAGATAGGGAAGCGAAGAATATGGGTCTGGTAGTAAACGAGGGCAAGACGAAATATCTCCTGTCACCAACAAACAGACATCGCATTCGCGACTCGGCTCTCATATCACTGTTCACTGCCATAACTTTGAAGTCGTTGATAACCTCGTCTACCTTGGTACCAGTATTAACACCAACAACAATGTCAGCCTGGAAATCCAACGCAGAATCACCCATGCAAACAGTTGCTACTTTGGTCTGAATAGGCCATTGAAAAGTAAAGTCCGCTCTCGAAAAATGAAAACCAAACTCTACAAGTCGCTTACAGTTCCCGTTCTGCTATATGGTGCGGAGGCATGAACGGTGACAACATCTAATGAGGCGGCGTTAGGAGTTTTCGATAGAAAGTTTATGGTCCTTTACGAGTTTGGAATGGTGAATACTGCAGCTTATGGAATGATAAGCTGTATGAGATACACGGCGATATTGACATAGTTCATCGAATCAAGAAACAGCAGCTGCGCTGGCTAGGTCCTGTGGTGCGGATGGATGAGAATACTCCAACTTTGAAAGTTTTCGATGCAGTACCCGCTTTTTCTACGCCAATAAAGAAGAAGAATACCTTTAGCATTTTATAAACATATCCTAAGTTTGCTCATTTTTTACTTAACAAGGTTGTTTGTAGCATATGGTTCTGCGCTGTTATGAGGCCTTGGACCATACTTTGCATGGTTGACATAAATTGTGTCATGCAACGGGTCAAATTGAGAATCAAGGCCTCTATTCCAGAACTGGGTGAAATGACGGGTGGGGTTTGCCCACTTGTTTTTAAAATGCTAGCGTAGGTCATTTTGCCAGTGTTTGAGTTGGGAAAATTGGGAGGGGCCGTAATAGGAATATTATGTGGGTGTTGATTGCGTTTAGCTTAAATACCTTGAGAAAGTTTTGTTTTTAAATCTGTATATACAGAACATCCTCTATAATTTGCAATATGATTGCCACCACAATTACTGCACTTTTTCTTTGTTGCATCGGTTTTATTTGAAGAACACTTACTAGAATGGTGGCGCTCACCACATTCTACGCATACAGTGCATAAAGTAAAGTAGTATTTGGAGTGCCCAAATTCATGACAGTTTGTACATTGTACAGGATCACTTCGTTTAACTGGTTCTTCCATCGTGACTCGGCGGTGTATGAGATATTTTAAATTATAAATTTTTATAGGATTTATTATTCTGAAGCTGATCTGAACTTGGGGATAAGAAAATTTTAAACATGGGTTGCGGTATTATATTACTATAGTTTATGTTGCCTTAACATCAAAACCTTGCTACTTCATTTGAATGAACAGAAGCTTCTATTCCCTCTATAACTACAATCAGGCCTTTTGCGATCTTCAACTGGTAAGAGTAGTAATTTTTATTATTTGTTGGGCGAAATGTAAAGTATTTTTTGTTGTCCAAATGTATTTTCGTCCCATCTATATTTCCCTTTTTAAGTGGCACAATGTGGAAGTTATTGGTACCAATTAGGTTTATTAATTTAGACTGAAGCTGTGCTCCCTTAAGTAAATTGGTTGGACACTTAACATTGGTGATCCGGAATTTATCGAAACATCTTCCTGCTGGGCTCATTAGCCCATTTTCACCTTGATGGCTATCCCAACTGGGGCTCGAAAACCCCAAGATTTATTCTTGGAAAATCTCTCTATCTCCAACGTATTACTGTTTGGTGCGATTTATGATCCGCCGAGGTTATTGGACCTTACTTTTTCGAAAATAAGGCTGAAGCAACAGTTACGGTGAATGGATTGCGCCATCGAGATATGATTAATGATTTTTTATGGCCTGAATTGAATAGTATTGATCTGGACAACGTTTACTTTCAACAAGACGTACAACGAAGCCACCGATTTTTTTAAAGGAAAAGTGGTGTCTCTCGAAGAGGTGATCGCAACAGGCCAACGTGGATTCAATACCTCAAAAGTGGAATTCGTGAAGCTGTTGAGCGCAGTCACTTTGCGATTTGTTGACGGAAAATTTCATAAAAAATGATGCAGCCCAATAAGCGTAGCCGTGGTGACCATTTGACTGATATTGATCTCCATTTTTATTGGCATACCTTCCTGTTCACATTGAAATAAATATCCGATCATGTATCTCAACAAATTTAGTTTCACCTCTCCCATTATTTATGGGCAAAGCTGAGTGTACCTAGAGGGCTGTTCCACTAGACCTTGAAGATGGAATTTCAAAATTTTAACTGAGATCTGCTAGGAAAGTTTTGTGGAAAAAAATCTTGAAATTACCAAAAACAATGCCAACTTTAAAACCCATTGCATAGTCATTTTTGCCAGCAGGCATTGCTTTGGTCTAAAAAAACCCTTTCATCGCTCCAATTCGGTTATAGGTATAGTGCAGAAGCGTAGACGTTGAAAAGACAAATAAGGAATGTGTGTTTTGGAAAGCTTATTGGAAAGACGTCTGCAGAAACTGGCAACGATTGTTCTTCCACGTTTTGTGATAGGCCTATAAATATGATTAGTATGATTCTCATTTAAATCTCCTCTTAAAATGAGCTGCAAAGAATGACCAATTTGAAGGCAATGTCACTATGGCTCCCTTGGAAACCATGGGTTATCAGTTGGTGCGAGGTCCAGACTAAAGGTTATTCATAAGAATCTCCCAACCAAGGCTTGGGGGTTCTCGCGAGTCCCTATCGATGTTTGTGCACTCATGTTCTCCTGATGAAACACAATTCCCCTCTTGTTAGCCATAGCTTGGCGCCTCTGGGCAATTATCTCCGTCAGAGGAACGAATTGTGAGTTTGACAGTAGTGGAGAAACTCTTAGTAGAAAATTCCTTGCCAAACCCACAAAACCTTCCTGTTCCCTGCGGCCTTCTCTTTTTTCTCATGCTTTCTTTCTTCAAATTTTCGCCCAGCACTATTTATTGTCGGGCATATATTGATTATAGCGTTCCAGAACTGCATAAAATCTTTATTTTTCAAAGTTGCTTTTGCATTCAGTTTATGTTTGTGAGATGGTAACCTGGTCTCCATAAAATTGTGACCACGGGAATTTGCAAAAATATTGAGACTGACATCGGTTATCTAGTTTCACGTCAGCCACTTTTTGGCCACCAATACATTTACAAAACACTAATTTATGGTGTTGATGATTTTCCAACAAAATGGAGTTCTGAACTGCTCCTGAACTACCAACTTTAGAAAGAAAAGACCGCACAAAACTCCAACCCAACACTGCTTTTAAAACTTTTGACCTCCTCCGCTGAATAACGAGGAATGTCTAATATTTTCTGTGGCGAAAGGTAACAATTTTCATTAAATAATTATAATTTTCCTGAAATATTAGTCTTGTGATACTGGAACCACAAATTATTGACCCTGCTCTACATATAAATTCTTTTTACCAGAACCACCCTGTAAGAAACCTACCCTTAAAGAGCGCTTTGCGAATAACTACAGATGTCGCTGTCACCACTGCGTAAGGATAATCGCCAGGGCAACAACCACCGACCGGCAGTAGTAGGATAACGGAAAAATAGCAAAACAGTTAACCACTTTTCCTGCACTACGCATGTCCGCCCACAATGAGACCCACAGAAAAAGGCAAACAGAAAAGACGATGCAGTGGAAAATGAAAGGAAAACTCGTAGATTTTTCGCTGCCACAAACATTACCGCTTTAACGCTGAAATTAAAGGCAGCAAAATTCGGATAATAATTGAGGAATAGTGAAAAAACTCAGTAAAATATTGGAAAGTGAAAAAGTGTTGAATAAAACTACTTAAATTTATTTCTGCAAAGTGTGCTGAGTGAAAAGTGCAAACTTGCAAATTTTCTGCCAAAGTACTTGAAAAGTGTACAGACATCAAGAAGGGTAATTATTTTCAAGGACTTTCAGCAAAACAGTGAGCAAAGTGCGCTTGTGAGATGCAGTTTGTAAAAAGTGTTAAGTGAAAAATCAAAAACGCTCTGAGTGCACAATTAAATAAGCGCACCGAAATAAGAGAAATGTTTCAACGCATTTAATTGATTTGAGTTGCGTTTAATTTTGCTTGTGAAATAAGTAAAAAAAAGTTGTGTTTTTGATAAAATTCAATTATCTACATAATCGTTTGTGAAGGCTCTAAGAAGTGCTTAAAAACGGCGACCAACAGCAACACGCAGCAGACGCAGACGCAGGTGAGGTACCCACTAAACTGGGTGCTGCACAATTGAAAGGCCAGCATTCAAGATGGATGAATGCGAGAACCTCGTCATTAATCTAGAAGACGCAGTCGAGACATACGAGGAGCTCGCCAACGACAACGCCAACGCCAACGACGACGACGTCGACAGCATCGACATCGACGGCTTACTACAGCAACAGCAAGAGGAAATAATCAATGATAACGACGCTGAAGTCATTCAATTGACGACACAGGCACTAACCGAAGGCGATATAATGGTAAATAGCACATGAAAATTTTGAAAAGGTTTTCAATTAAAGGAAATGCCCGAGGGCACACATATGTATTACTACGTTTTCAACAATCAATTTCAGGCTCAACGGCAGCACATTACACTGGTATACACATATTTTTCCTTCACTCACGTTCCACACTTGTTTCTGTGGAACTTGAGAGCGTTGTAAATATAATTGGGGATTTTCTCCTTTCATTTTGTCTACTTTGAGACGCAGTTGTGGATTGTATCCAGCGGCATTGTCTATTGTTTTTGCCCTTTGCGTCAATAACGGTCACTAACGGTCACTTTCGCTGCGTAATCTGTTATATTTTTTAGGTTTAAACATATGTGAGCAGGTGTCTCCAACAATGTCAAATCCACGAAAAAAAAAATTCCATTAGCTTTTACTCTTAATCGCATGCTTGGATTTCTATGATTCATCGTGTTTACAATAATTGACGTATTGACGCATGCCACACTATATACACACACACACACGCAACCTACTACATTTGTCATCATAACTACCCTAACGGCGAATAGTTTGCGAAATGAAACTACCATTAGTTTGGGTCTAATAAGAGTTTGGATTGCGCATTTAATCGAGTTCTTCTAAATACGGATTTCAAAGGACTAGAGTATAAAAAATTAGTGTTAAACGTGTTGACGTCCTACATGCCGACTACTTCAACTCAAACTAAACGAAGCCTTCATCTGGCATAACAAAGGCTCAGCAGGTCTTGTATTGCGTAACTTGAGTAGAAACACTCCGCAAACTTCTCTTCTAGGCTTAATTTCAATCATTTTATATAAAAATATAAAAACAATAATAATACAATAATCTCATTTAATTTGGTCTCGTAATAACTTCAAAACAATTGAGGGGTTTTTAGAGTTCTGAAATTTTAGTCATAGATTATGGAAAGGCCTGTTTGATGCGAAATAAAAAAAATATATATACTCGTATACATATATATATAGGTATATATATCATTGGATTTTCATTCTTCTAAGACCAATTTCGGTTTTTCACCAAGAATTTTTGCACTATGCTGTACGGAAGATGCAACGCTCTTTTGTCCATAATTTTAAAAGACTCTTCTAAATTACTATTGCTGAGTGCTCTAAAAAAGTGTGGGCTATTATATTATTATGTGGATGACATTGAAATAAAGTCGCTGGAGTGTTCTTTTAAAGAAATATTACTCCATAATATCATAATTTATCAATTACCGATGCAAAAATGTTTAAAAAATTTTTCACTGAACAAGTATTTTCACGAGACAAGATTATTTTCACGAGAGTAATGGGTTGCCGGATATTCTGCAATCTCCCTCAATAACATAAATATTACACCTTACAGAAGCAACTCTCAACAATTTGAAATACCAAAACTAAAGCAATTCAACATGCAGTATTGTACATGCCATCAGAAAATACAACAACCCTTCGACTTACATATTTAAATAAAAAATTGATTTCAAATTTTTAATTTTGAATATTTTGGACTTTGATTTGAATAAAAGCAACGAAAAATTCTCAAGCTTGTCAGATTGTTACTTTGTACTCCACAGAACGGTAGTCTGTTAATTTTGCAAAACTAAATACAAGCGGCCGCGTTAGCCGAGTGGTTTGCATTGCATACTGACATTCGGAAGGCTCGGGTTCAAATCTCGGCGCCAACATCATCCAAATATTATGGAAAATTATTCTATAATATAAAAATGAATCGCAAAATGTGTTGGTAAGCGCATAACTCAACAACGCCTGGACCAATTTGGCCAAATCTTTTTTTAAAATGTTCGTTGAAGTTCAGGGATGGTTCTTACGGCGAGAAAAATTAGAATTATTTGCTGGAAAAACCCTAAAAATAGCCCTTTTCTTTTTCCCATACAAATGATTTGTAACTAAAACGTAGTCAATTTGAGCTTTATTGCTATGGTATAAAGTTCATATTAAATTACAAGCACTCACTGTTGTCTAAGCAATGTAGGTGTGTTCCTAACGTCAAAGATCATATCTATCAAAACAATGTGCGTGTGTGCGTTGGAGCATAGAATACATAATTGGAGGAGTTTAATGTCGCGTTCCGAAACTCGCGTTTCTTTTGTATTAGTTTCGGCACGCGAGATAAAATGCATCAGTTTCCACGTCATTACATCAGTCAAACAAAAATTGCGTTACCAACAGGGTTTTATTATTTTTAATATCCAAATTTTAAGTACGGCTTAAAAGGATTTGACTTCAAGTCATATCAAATTTAAAAAAAAAAAATTGTCTGTTACCTAATCTACTGAGTTTGCTTTTGACAACTGATACACGAAACAAATTCGTATATCGTGTTTTGTGCAGAGTGTTTACTTAGTTAGTGTTTGTTTAGTTCGTGATTAGTGAAAAAATAATTTATATTTGATATGCCTCCTTCCAAAAAATCTCCAAAACATACCGACCGAATGACTTGAAATTACAAGAAATAAAATTTCGTGAAGTGGACCGGGGACTGACCTATTCGAAAAAATCTTATTTGTAGTTCGGTTTACTTGAAATTCGGTACAGGAAGACTACAACTCTCTCCGGAAAGTGGACCAGGGACTGTCCTATACAAAAAAATGTTATTTAAGGTGCGATTTAAATTAATTATTGAAATTCGGTACATAGGTGGCTTTTTGCCAAGATTAACAGGAAGACTCTTCTTCTCTTCGGTAAGTGGATCAGGAGGGACTGATTTATTCAAACAAATTTTATTTATGGCTGGATTAACTTGAAATTTGGTACATACCTAGGTCGCTTCTTGCTTAGATTAACAGGGAGACCATACTTCTCTCCCGGAAGTGGACCGGGGACTGACTTATTCAAAAAAAAATATATATATTTATGGATCGCATTTCTCGAAACTCGGTACATAGGTGTCTTTTTGCTGAGATTAACAGGAAGACTACACTTCTCTCCGGGAAGGGGACCAAGATGGACTGATTTATTCAAACAAATTTTATTTACTTGAAATTCGGCGAACAGGTGGGTTCTTGCTTAGATGAGCAGGAAAACTTTTCTTCTCTTCGAGATATGGAACGCGATCTGTCATATTCAAATAGTCGGACTATTCCTCTCTCCAGCACCAAAGTTAAACATATCCCACGATTCATTTTTCATACCATCAATGAGTATATGCGACAGCGATGCGTTGCAGGGTACAGCTAGTTTTTAATAAAACATTAAGTTAAATTTTCTAATTGCGGTGGCTCCTCGGCAGGGAACGTCCACCCCTCAGCCATTTGGAGGCGACCAAGAATAAATTGTAGGTCCCTCTATTTGTTGGAGAAACATCAAGACGCAAAACCAAATTGGAGGAGGAGCTCGGGCGAAATTCGCCTTAGCGGTTACAAAGCGCCTTTTATCTATACCATATATAGGAAAACCCTATCGAATAACGATTTACGAATTAACAAACCCGGAGTAAATACCCCTAATAAAAAAGAATCCTGTTACGTCTGGTTTGAAAAATATTTATTTACTTGAAAAAATGAATATTAATATTATTACTAAAAATATTAAAAATCACAACATTTTTATTTTCTTTTTATTAGTCTGTAAGTCAGTCTCTCTCTCAACAGTAATCCAATAATACGTGTATATTTAGTGAGTGCAGAAAATAAATCTTTAATGCCATTTTTTCTAACATCTGTTGAAAAATAAATATGCAAAAATAAATTGATAACTATTTCCTTGTGATTTTTCTTGTAATTTTGAATGTCTTCCAACTAAATTTTTTCATAACAGAAAAAATATTTTAAAACTGATAATATTTCATAGGGTACATTTATGAATTAATAATTTTTTCTTTTCATAAAACAACTACATATAACACATTGTTTTTGCTCTCACAAAAGGTGATCCGAACTAATGTTTATAAACCAACACCATCTGCTTTAATATACCTATATATGGTACATAGATCGGCTGAGCCACTTTTATTGCATTCAGTCAGTGTACCAAAAGGCTTATTTTTATTTGAATAGACATTTCGTGTTTTGTGACGAACATGCATTAATAATCATAGTTTCCTCATTTTGCCGGCTTTTTATTTAATAGCTACATATGTATGTGTAAATATGTGAAGCGAACGTTCATATTTACATGCATTTACCTATAAAAAAAAATACATTATTTGCATAAAACAATTTGTCAGTAAGTAGATTTATGTCAATAATGATCACATAGTAATACATACTATGTTTGTACATATTTTTTAATATATACGGGATGAATATCTTGACCTTTGGCAACGATAGATTTATTAAAAATCATAAAGTTACGAAAATAAAAGTAAATTACAAATATCGGTTAGACTTCCAATATGCTTCAAAATGAAATCCAAATGAAAACCCAAAAAAATAAAAGGGATTTTTCAATTAAATTTGAATGGCCAACATTTTTTATATATTTTAAACTGTATATTAAAATTTGAAATTAAAGTAATACTGATGGTAAGGTACTCTTTTAAGTAGTAATGGATTTCTGGTTATAAATTCACTTTAATAAACAAGCTTTTATGTTTGTTATTCAAAAGTCAGAAATGTGTAACTAACGAAACAATGTCATTCCATTTTGTTAATAGAAAAAAAAAACCTTACGAATTGATTTTGTTTCGTTTCAATATACTTGAATATCCGGTGTTGGGCGCTGCAGACACTACATGTTAATTTCAACATCAAATACTACCGCCAAGCCTTCAAACAAAAACCATCTGAAATGAAGCATTACTTCATTAAGTACTCGAATTTGTATTCACTAACCCACCCCGCATAACTTTTCACAGAGCTGTATTATTAACAATATTCTTTCTTTAGTGTATGGCCTGAAATTGGTCCCCACAGAAAGTGGGAATAAAATTACTAGCCGTAATGGGGGTAAAGGAGGCAAGATTTCGCTTAATTCGCTTTGTCTTTTATGATATAGAGTGTGTCTCTATATTTTGTCCCATATAAAAGTAAAAAATTCTGACTTAGTGTTCACTAAAGCACAGTTCACAAAAGCAATTAGAAATGAAAGATGAAGTAATTAGTTTATTAGTACCCAAAAAAAACATAATAATGAAACAAATAAATAACCGACAAAACCAAATATCAAATTATAGTGGAAAAGTAGTATATCTGATGAATTTTGAGCCGGCGCCGCTGAAGGTAAACTCTATAATTCATTGTAAAACGCGACGTGGCCCTTTGTCTGAATAAGCCGTGCATTCACGATTACATCAGCGATTACCAGCTCACAACTAGGAAGGCATGTCAAGTTTATTAGATTATTAGAATATTCATTTCGAAGCAGATTTCCTAGATAATAGTAGCGGCCTACTCTTAGCATCTGTCGGGAAATTAACACCAGGGAATGAAAAATTAGTTCGATGCCATAAGTCGCTTTCTTTTATAATATTTGGCTTTACCATATCAGTGGCCACTTCTTTTCCCTTATAAATAATCTGCGCATTTATACCAGCTATTTCAAGTAGATTAAAAAATTGCCTCGTTGGTAATCTGCAAGTTTTACGGAAAACTGAATCTGTATCTTTGTTCTATTGTAAAACATTATTACTTCGGGTTTGATGTTATCATCGGACTCATTATTTAACTAACAGCATCAATACGACTTTTTATTTTTTTTCCTCGGAATGAATGAGATTGGTCTTCTTTTACTAGTAATAAATTGCGGTGGATTTTCTTTTTTATTTTTTCGGATTTTTCTGACAATTATGGTTCTGTATTGTGTGTACAGCTCATCAGCTAAGGGAATAGAAACGAAATAGTTGTCCATAGTTAAATTTCTTCCGGTATTTAAAATTGAGGCAGTGGTTCTCTTTACGATATTGGCAGCTGTATTTTCGAGCTGATAAGGGCCGGATGGATGTTTTCACCATATACCTATGTATCTCCATTTTACAAGTGTAAAATGTTCTTTCGTCGACTAGTGTATTAATTTTTATGCCATACTTGGCAGGTTTATTGGGGATATATATTCTGAACTTACATCGTTCTCTAAACGATTTAAACATTTTGTCAATAGTGCAATATTCTCTAGGAGTATAACAGTCATCACAGGATTTGTTGAGCTTCGTCAAATATTTCACGAGAAGGGGTGAAGTTATCAACTTCACTTCTAAATGAACGTAAGTCAATGCCATCAAATCTAGTTAAACGAATTAAAACAGAAATCGTTTCAAGGACATTGTGGCTCTGAAAATATCTGGAGCAGTGCCGCCATGAAGCCACATATCTTTTAAATTTGCACGATTCATTCTCTTTAGCCCAGCCATGACTATGAATGGTTTCGTAAACACTTGCTCTCCATACGAGTGCTTCAATTGACATAAACCACCACTTTCAATGAGAAAACTTGAGCCATTAGCAAAGCAAAAGAACTTACGTCGCGCAATGAGAAAAATGCAACAATAGCAGCGAATGATTGTGAACAAGTGGAACATAACTTCAAGTAGGTCTTTTTAGTAGCTTCTCTTTCCGAGGAACAAACCTTTAATAACGAAATATTGTAGTTGATAAAGAAGATTTATTACGCTGTTGTATTGTAAACATTGGATAAACTTGCTGTCCGTAAGCCAGATAAAATTGTTATTGCGCAAGTACCTCAGTACCACAAGAACAAACTATTTATTTTACGCACGCAATTAAACTGTTTACGTTTGTGTTTTATCGCTTCCTTGGCAGACCGAAAGGAAGCAGTCTTAAATTAGTAATTTACGTAATAACAACACACGCATACAGTGGCGGACTAAAGTCTACATACGACCCCTTTTTTTGGAATCCCTACCGTCCCATAGTTTTTACAGGAAAAGTATTGATGTAGTCTTGCTTTGAATTTAATTGTAAGACAAAACCGAAAATTTCATATTTGTTCAACATTAACTTTCAATGTTATTAACAATAAACTCAAAAAAGCCGTTGACAAAAGTGAACATACGTTTCATTAATTTGTTTCGTTTATTACTTCAGCTATTGTTTTCAGCGGTCAAGTACCGTTTTTTTTTTCTTTCTATACTTTTCTTGGTATTTGGCTTTATCTTTATTGTTTTCCATCATTTGAAAAAAGAAATACAATCGCGAAAATGTCGTCAGGAACGGAAATCCCGGTGGCTGTGCAAAAATTGATTATAAAACACAGAAATGATAAGAAAACGTTCGGCAAAATAGCTAAATTGTTAAATTTAAGAAAAGCGACGGTGCAAACAATTTATAAAAACTTGCAGAATCGGGCTCGTTCGAGAGTAAGCCGCGAAGTGGCCGTCCAAAGAAGCTTACCCATAGGGACATCTCTTTCATCCGTAATAAAGTAAGCCAAAATTCCAAGGTACATGCTACCAATTTGGCCCAGAAGCTAGCGAAATGATCCCAAATTGTTGTGCACTTACGCACAATAACAAGAACTCTTAACAACGAAGGATTCTACAGCAGAACTCCTCGCAAGAAGCCTCTCATAAGCGAGAAAAACCGCGCACATCGGTTGGAGTTCGCTAAAAAGCATCTAAAGAAGGATCATGAGTTCTAGAAAAGCGTGCTATTTACGGATGAGTCAAAATATAACATATTTGGATGCGATGGCAGAGCAAAAGTTTGGAGAAAACCCATTACTGCCATGGATCCCAGGCACCTTATTTCGACCTTAAAGCATGGTGGTGGGAGTGTCATGGATTGGAGAGCAGTTGCAGCGTCTGGGGTGGGCAAATTGGTCTTTATTGAAGGAAATATGGATCGCTTCGAGTATAAGACCATATTGGAAAATAATTTGAAGTTATCTGTGGACAAACTGTGCCTTGGCTCGAGCTGGATCTTTCTACAGGATAATGATCCTAAGCACACAGCGCAAATTGTAAAGGATTGGCTGCTGCATTATGCTCCGCGGCAGTTGCACTCATCATCACAAAGCCCGGAATTGAATATTACATAGCACGTATGGAAAATATTGGAGCGGAAAATTCGAAAACACCCTATAAGTAATGCATCAAAGCTCAGAGAGAAACTTCAAGAAGAGTGGCAAAACATTACAGGAGAAGAGCTGGAAAATTTGGTTTTTTTCAATGTTAGACGCTTGCAAGCGGTGATCGATGCGCATGGTGGCCCAACAAAATATTAACTTAGTTATTAAAATTAATATGATTACCTAGAATAGCTAAGCAAAAAATCGTATGTTCACTTTTGTCAGTGCCTTTTTTCAATTTTTTGTTAATAACTTTGAAAGTTAATGTTGAATAAATGAGAAATTTTAGTTTTTGTTATATACTTGAATTTAAAACAAAACTGCATCATTATTTTTTCTGTGAAAGCTATAGGACGGGTTGAATTCCCAAAAAATGGATCGTATGTAGACTTTAGTCCGCCACTGTATATACCAAATAAATAAATAAGTTAACAATACAACATTATGAAATACTATCATTACAGGGACAAGCAGAGAGTAAAAAGCATTCGAAGAAACATGGCGGCGCCAACAACGCCACAGCCGGCACTGGGTTGGGCACGATAGAGACCAAAGGCACAGCAATGTCCTTCGGCTTTCGCAAGAAACTCAATACAACACCGAAGAAATTCAAGAAATTACTTGAAGCCGGTGTGGTGGGTGTGACAGGCGGTGACGCAAAAAAGAAGCAAGACAAGTGCAACAATATGACAACAACAGGAACACGAGATGGTAATACAACGAGCGAGGATAGTGATGAAAAACGAGGAATAGCGTTCAACGGAGCTGACAATATGCACGACCAACAACAACTACAACAAGACGAGCAGGACAACAATGGCAATGCAGGTGAGTGAGAGTGCAATGACACGGTGTGGCAATGCATGAAAATGTATACAAAATGTATTTATTTATAGATATATAAATATTTTTATATATACACATAAACATATACCATGTGATAGGTTAACTATTTAGTTACTTTTAAGTTCAATGCGGTTCACACCAACCAAATCGACTGAGAAATGATTTATTTGGCACAACAGGTGTTTTGGGTGTGTAAAAGACACCGTTATACACCTTATCGCAAAAATTTTGCATGTCACCCCCACCCTGCACCACCACACATATGCGCACACCACAGACATACACACATACGATGCAAGCATGAATTTATTATTTTCCTTTCCGCCGCTGCTAATTAGTTTACATTTTACATTTGCTGGCTTATGATTGTCTGACACGCCAAAACAACTTGCTCCTTTTTGACTTCTTCCCGCCCTCCTTCTCTTCTCTTATTCTCTTTTATTCACCACCAATGCGCGCTTTAACATGCAATCACTCAACATAATGGCAGAGCTTCTCGCGAAGGTACACTTTGAGAAAATGGGCGCGGCAGCCGCAACAACACAGCGATACTCCAATCAAGCTGCCGCTGCTGGCGTTGGCGCCCATTCAGCGAATTTGCCTGGCGTTGCTTCGCGTTTTGGTTTTCGTGGTGCGAATTTGGTGCGTCCCGCATCAGCTGGTATAACGCAGCGAAGCTATCAAATGGAGCTGCAGGAAAATACGGAAAACAACAACAACAATTGGGGGAACAATACAAACGACCAAAGGAGTGGTGGCAGCGGTGTGTGCGGCACAAATGGACAACAAAAACCGCTTGTGAGCAATTGTAAGTGGGCGCAGCGGTGCAAAAGTGTAAAGTGGTATTTATGTGTTAGAGTTGTGGTTCAAGTGTAAGGTGGCTCGTTAGTGGCTTAGGGGACAATCAAATAAGTAGTAGCGACGGTTTTTACAACTAAACAATGAACGAAAAGTAGGGTGTCTTAGAAATGGATGGAGAGGTCAAATTGACACTAGGAATGAAACTGATTTCCCAAGCGGTAAATAGAGTGGGCAAAATTGACCTTTCATTTTTTTTTTTTGTAGAAGCCAGGTGTAAATTCAACATTAAACTAAGGCTTCTTTCCCAACCTCAAGGGTAATTTCTAGTTAGGCCATGCAAACAGAATAAAAGGTTGAAATACCTTTGCTCTTACTCGTTATTCCTGCTGCTATTACACCATCTTATGCACGCCGTCTTGTTAGGATCCCAATTTCTCTTTAAATGTCTTAATTTTTTGTGTAGCCATTCGTAGATGAGCAATTTTATGTGGCGACAGAAATGCCAATTCGTTCATTATCTGAAACAATTAGCTTGTTCGCACTTTGTCTATCAAACCCAAACTAGCATGGTGTGTTTTATTCATTCATCTCCTGAAGAGATCTACGATAGCCCAGCGCGATGCCAGAGTTTGTCATGATTGAAACCACGGCTTTTATTGCTGTCTGACTGTCTCTGAACCTTGAAGGGTAACGCGACAAACTTACTTCACCCACACTACCATAAAGATTCGATCCACCTGTACGTATTTCAATTCTTCAAGCCATAGTATCGTATTTGTTTACCTAATCTTCGCAGCCAAAAATCGGTTTCACCAAGTTGAAGCGCGTACGCTTAGTAGAAACGCAACGGTCTATAATGTTTGGTATAGAAATATAGAGTTGAATTGATGCGGCTGTTGGTCAGCCACCAAAGCACCCACGCCAATTGGCCCACTGTGAGGCTCCTATCTATACCTTCGCAAACCATTCGATCCTTTTAGTGTGCCTTATATTGCAACGAGTTTGCCAATTTTCGCTGATGCTAACTCAGTGAGACAGTCGAAAAAGTATTTCCCGAGAGACTTGTGTCACGTAAATATCAAGGCTAGACAGTGGCAGAGATAGTGTTCATTAGACTCGTCCTCTTTTTCTCCCTACAAAGGGTTCTGCTTGGAAGATGCTTCAGTTCTCTCATGCTCATATTTATTGAGAGAATTGGAGAGTTGATTCCATAGTTCACTTTTCCGTCGAGATTTGAGCCGTTTGTAAAGATAGCTAAGGCGTTTGATTAAGGGCGTTTGTGTTATCTCATTCTTTTCTATTTGAATATAGAAATATTACTCTTATGGACTCTTGAGTGTTCTTTTGTTAAACAGCTAAGAACTTTACTTACGGGAACTCCATTTGGAATCATAGGAATGACAGACCTCTAATTCCCTAGAGCATAGAATAAGTTCCATTTTGTTGGAGTTAATATAGTGCCTACAGCGATTAGATTACCAGAAAACAATATTTGCGGCCTGTAGATAATAGCAAAACTCTTTCAGTTCTAGCAAGAAGGGACTTCTGGGTAAAACTCCAGTGTAATTTTAGTCACTGCTCTACGATCAAGTAGCTGAACTATGAAATATTTAAGTTAAGTATTCACGAACACAATCTATTACATCTATTATTGATGATGATGTCAAGTCAATCGAATGTATTCTAATTCTAAAAAAATATAGACTGATTAGCCTGAGACGTAAGAGGCTCTTCTTACGTTTAAACATTTCTGACACTTGACCCCACTATAATGGAAATAGGTAAATTTTGAAAGGTCCCGAAAAAGTGTTGGCCTAATGTGCATATACCTATAGTTCATCATGAAACTATACATAATATATAATTGGCGCTTTGTAACCGCTGAAGCGATTATCGGACGAGCTCCTCCTCCAATTTGTTATTTTGCGTCTTGATGTTTTTCCAACAAATGGAGGGACCTACAGTTTATACTAAGCCGCCTCTGAACGGCTGATGGTTTTTTTACGAGGAGCCTTTATTTCATGTCCGAAATACACTCGGAGGAGCGGACATTTCCTGCCAAGGGGCGACCGCAATTAGAAAATTTAACTTAATTTTTTTTTTATTTAAATTAATTTTCTATAACTTTTGGATGTTGGTGGCACCGGGATTTGAACCCGAGCCTTCCGAATGTCAGTACGTAATGCTAACCACTCGGCTACCGCGGTCGTCATGAAACTGGGCAGTAATAATTCCATCTGGCTGAATGTTTTAACTTTACATTTAGTTTCTAATATTGGAAAAAACATATTTACTCTAGTCGTCGAGTGGGATATTCGAAGTGGTATCTAAGAACAAAAGAATATAGCCGTCTCTGTAATACCATAAATCTCACAGCAAAATACCCTGTAACAGCTTCCTTGTTTTATTTGAGCCTTTTTGAAGACTTTATGTTTCTTCTTGTATAATTCTATTGGCATTTATCAACTAATATCTTAACCTTACTGCAGAGCCTACCGTATGATTTACTAGAGAGTCAAGCTGTTTTGACGATCGGCTTATATGTAGGGTCGTTAGAATTAAATTGATTTTTTAAATGAGATAAAATTAAATATATATTTATGAAAGTAAGTATGTGCAAATATGATTGGCAGTTTATAACTGCTGAAGCAATTTTCCACCGAGCTCTCTGTCCGATTTGTGAATTTTTTTCCAACAAATAGAGGGGATCTATATTTTTATTCCAAGCCGCCTTCGAAGGACTGATATATTTGTAGATTACTTTATGTCAGAAACACACTTAAAGAGATTGACATTTTCTCTCGATTGGCGAACACAATAACATAGTGTAGCAATTCGGAAAGTTTGTTTGGTCAGGATTCGGTCTCAAGGATTACCGCATGATAGCACGCACTCTTAACCATACATGTTTTCCCACTGGTATTTCAGAACTTGTAACAAATCTAGTTGCAAAGTATCTCTAGTTCTTTTCCCTGAAAGCTATTCAATAAAACCACTTCTTCTTAACCTTAATTCTTCTCAGTGTCTTCTAACAAATCATGCACTATCTACTATCTACAAATTTGTGATTTGCAATGTTCCCTCCAATTCAATCGCAGCGGCAAATATCAAACGAGAAGAAAATACTCATTCGCTTATGATTTGCTTTCTATGGAAGAAATAGTATGCGGCATGAAGAGAAGAGAGCAAAAAAGAATAGTCAATTTGGAATTACATGACTATTTACTCAGTCCCATTTCTACCATACACGTATGTAATTGTTTATATGTAGATATGTGACTGCCAGCAAATCGATTAATTTTTAATGCCTCTACCTCCCTCTCCTTACCGCTTGCCGTCACAGTTGAGTAAGCAAAATCTTTCCATTCACTTTGCTGTCTTTGTCGGTTTTGGTGACGGTGAGACGGTGTGACAAGTCCGTGAACTCAATTAAAAAGCAATTGGCGGGCCATCGGTAGCGAACGCAGAACGAGAGTGCAGCGCGGCAATCAGTTGGGATTGTGTTGCAAGGTCTGTTCGTTGCAAGAGTATGGCGAGTGTCGTTGCTCAGCGCAAATCGTGCAGTGTGTTACTTTCAATTTGGGCTAAAGGCCAATAAAAATACAAAAACAACAATTCGAAATGTTACAAAGTAATCCAAATGTAAATAAAAATCAAAGCAAAAAAAAAAAACAAAAAACAAAAACGAATGTGCAATGGAAATAAGATCCGTCACTATTCGTTCGCCGTACTTTTGAATAAAAGAAAACTAATTCACATACACACACATACATACGCTTTCTCTGCAGTGAAGCGCCGCTCGAAGAGTGCACACGCCGGCCGGGCATTGACATCGGGCGATGAGACCAGCGAGTCGGGCAGTTGCAGCGACGCGACCGGCCGCCCAAAAATAACACAGCCCAAATCGATAACGTTTAATTTGAGTCAGAACAGCACAATCGAATATCAGCGGCGACAATTTTTCGAGCAGCCCAGCAATACGTACGGCAGCTATGGCAGTGGACGCGCCAGTACCAGCAGTTGGACACACCAGCCAGCGCATCAGTCGCGCAGCGTCATCAATACGGGCATGCACACGAATGTTATGTGAGTAGTAAATGAGGAAGAGTAATTGAAAGGTTTATTTTATTTTTAACTTTCAACTTTATCTCATGATTTTTTTACAGTGTCCGTCCCACGCCACGTGCACCACCAGCCAGTTTCTCAAAGTTCACTCTACACACCGTGAGTTTGCCCAAGCCGGAGTTTCCAGTGGCCATTAGTGTGGGTGCCACAACACCAACTACACCGGGTAGCAGCATCTACACACCATCGCCTACTATGACTACTAATTTGTTGGCAGGAGCACGTGCCAAGGAGAACCATCAGCAGCAGCATCCTCTGACAGTGGTGGCCTCTGCCACCGTATCGCATACAGCGCTCGGACATATGGATCTGAAGACGGCCAAGCAGATGGCTAACAATACTCGTCGTGGCTTCTCGGGTAGTCGTGAGATCTCAGCTGATTCGGGAATCGCCAGCATGGACATGGCGCTGGATAGTTCAGTTTCGAGCGGTGGTGGAGGCAGTCGTGCTGGACGCACAGCCTCACCCAAGCGTAGCCGCAGTCGTCCGCGCAATCTGCAAATGGTCATGAATGGGCGCCACAAATTCGAAGTGCGCGATCTGGATGATCCGTTGTCAAGTGAGTCGAGCTCGATTGTAGAGCCGTTAGCCTTACCAAAGTTACCGACTGAGAATCAGACAACACCGCTGCCTCTCTGCGGCTTGGTGCGTTCAAATACTGTGCTCAGCCGGGAGAGCTATGAGCGGCAGAGAATTGAGGCCGGCGCAAATCAGAGTTCAAAAGCGGTTGATGCGGGTAAGTTTTGTAATGCTTTTGTGTTCTTCAAATTAAATCTAAATTTCGTCTACTACACAGCTAAGCCACGTCCTACTACAGCACCTGCTCAGTGTACTATAACACGGAACTCATCGGAAGAAAGTGAAGGCGTGGATGAGGAAAAGCTTTATTTGGATCGTTCCACTTCCGAGAAGGGCAGCAGGGTTAGTAACATCCAAGTCGAATGAAATTTTCACAACTACTTAAGTTTTATTTACAGTTCAAGGACATAAACACATGCTCGAGCAAAACATCTTCGCCAGGCAGCTCCATAATGCTTTCGTGGTGCAATGCAGGCGAATCACTTGCCGTGAAAGACTGCAGCAGTCTCAGCATTAGCAGCGAAGATAGCAACAAACTCCATGAGAACAGGCAGCATGATAAGGACATGGACACGGAGAAGAATGAGCTGCTTAAGGCCAAGCAAATGTCGGTCGATTTGAATGACGATGATATTAGTGGACTTGTTACTGAAATGCAAGCGAGCACTTTATGTAAGCGATCTAAGCACTACCGCGCGCCAGTTTTGTTAATGAACCTGCTCTTCTTCTCATTTTCACAGCTTCATTGACAGAAAACTTGCCGAACACAATTAACATTCTCGTACCAAACATATATACAACGCTACAAAATAAAGCGGACAACGCAGCCTTCCCTGAAAACTCTGCTGACGATAAACCCGATCGTCCGAAGTCGTTCTACAACTCCCTAAATGAAACGAAATTCGCCGAAATGGCTTTGGCCGGCAGCACTTACTTATTGGACGACGAAACCTCACCCACAGACAGCCTGGTGAGCAGCACGGAGTCTGAGGAGGCGGCAAGCAAACAGAAAAAGCACAAAATAAACGAAGAATTGCAAGAGAAAGACATCGATGAGATTTCACCCGAACTCGAAATGGGCAGTCCCATTTCACCGGGCACGCCCACACACGCTTCACACTCACTATCACTTTCAGACTGCGGCAACTTGATTGACGATGAGATTGCCGATCAACCGGCTCTACTGTTCAACAGCGAAGCACATGATCTGGTCGATAGTTTGGCTTCACACAAGGATAAGACAGATACGCCTACGCTAATGGAAAACACCGGTTCGTTGCGTTCGCTGAAGAGTCAGTCGAAGGCGCGCAGTGCTCTGCAGCAAGCAATTGAGTTGAGCTTGCGTACGCCACTCTCGTTGCGCAAGGCCGTAATGGAGCGTGCAGAATCACTTGATACACTCTCGCCGTGTGAGTCGATTTGTTCAGACGATCTCATGATGGATTTCGATATACACAGCAGTGTGGACTCGATCGATCGGTAAGTCGCATGAGTTTGTATAAAACTATATAATATAGTAAATAATAAATTTTTTAACCAAGATCTAGTTCGATTAAAAGTCGCAGTGGTTCCGACCTACATAAAATTGGCGATACGGAATTATTTTCAGAGCTGGAACGTAAGGGTAGTGATGTTATGAAAGAACTGAATTCGATTTTACGCATGCGCACCAACCGAAGCGCCGACAAGGATACTGTCACGTGAGTACAAAATGTTATTCTTATTTTTAACGAAGCAAAGATTTTCAAACGGCTGAATGAAACAGTTTCCAAAATTGCGTCCATATTTTTTAATTATAATGTTATAAGGTTGAGTAAAGTTCCAGTGGATATTGATAACTCCGGCAGAGGCCAAAATTTTATTGGGGACATTAATAACTTGAGAAAAATATAAAGTCTGTTTACAGCGGAAGATACTATTTGTTGACTAATATGCCATTGGTTTGCATTTGGAAAATAAGAGGTTTATTTTAATTCCCCTTTCTATGTTGGCAACTGTTGTTTTTGGCATGGCGTCGTCCACCGAAATGTCAATTGTCCGAAACTTCATTTATGCATGTAGAATTCTAATTTATCAGAAATAAAAACAAAAGATTTGTCTCCAGCGAGAAATAAAACCTTGAATCTGATGATAATAGCCGCAAAGCCCCATATCTCTGCTTTTGGGAATTTATGAATAGTTCAATGTATTAAAAAAGTCAGCAGTAGTGTGTTCAATATACCAATTTCATTTTGGCGGGAATTGTTTGCGCTTTCCGCTAGTGGTGGTCATCTTTAAAATACATGTACAATATTTACCTAGAATTTGTGCATACTCTTAATGCTTTTACTACAAGGTTGTGGAATCGGGCTAGACTTTCGTTATATTATATTTCAAATTACAAATTCAAAAGTTTTCTTCAAGAATTCTTCGCTATTTTGGTGTTTTTAAATTTTTTTTTTTTTTTTGAAACCTTTTAAAAATTTCAAAATTTCTATTTTTTCCATGAAAACCGGATATAATACGTCGTATATAATACTTCATATTTTGCTCTACTTTTTTCCATTCCTTTTAACCAACTTCCTTTTCCTTTATCTATTTATCTTTTGGCATGCAACATTCGTTGTCGCATTGTGAATTTACTCTTGAGAAATTTACTTGCATATAAAATATGCATTGCCACACTTATTTCCTTTATGTGACTGAGCTTTGGTAAACTTTGCGGTCTTTAAATGTAGACACTTGCTATATTTACCGCTGTGACAGAAAAATCGATGTTAATAATGCATGTGTCCACTGGCGCATTGCCAACTTGTCAACTGTTTGGAAGTTAAAGATTTTTTTTTTTGCACAACTAAGTGCATTGGCATGTTTTATAGCAAGTATAGACATACAGATATGAAGAAGGGGTATATAAATACGAGTACATATGTACATATATATGTATTATAACGAACAAGAAGAAACGGAGTGAAATAATATTTCTGAAATAAATAAATAAATTTGTAATCGCTGAAGTGATTTTCGGCCGAGCTTCTCCTCCAATTTTTGGTTTTGCGTCTTGATGTTTTTCAAACAATTGGTGGGACCTGCAATTTATACTAAGCCGCCCCCGAAAGGGTGATGGTTTTGTGTGATGAGCCTTTTATTTCATGTCAGAAATACACTCAGAGGGTCTTGACATTCTAATTTTAAAATATATTATAGGAAAATTGAAATCGATTGACACATGTAAGTTTACCAAAAAACTGAGTGTCAGTCGCCTAAAAGTATACTCTGCGAAAAAATTGAATTAAGAAATGCTTGATGTTAAATAGTTATGAATATATGGAGAGAGAAAGATTAATTGAATATCTTTTGTCGATTATATTTTTAAAATTAAAACATGTCAACATACAACGACTGAATCAAAAAGCTTTTTCTACAAAAAATTTTTCGTTTTTACATACAAAAGTGATACAATGATTTTTTCGTATGTTAACGTTTTAGAATTTTATATTGTTTAAACCTTTTCGAATAACACCCATAATTACGAATAGAATTATATACTATATGTGCTAAAAAATTTGAAAAAACTTAGAAATGATTGTTGGAGAGTATACTTCGTAGGACCCCATTAGTCCCTTCTCGGCATAGTTTGCCTGGTTTGCACTAAGAGAAGTTCAGTATCCACCTTAGAGCAGCTTGTATATTAAAATATTTCAAATAATCATTTATTTTATTATTAAATTAAAACTGAGTGAGAAATTAAACTTTATTTATTGACATAGCAAATAATCATTTCAATAATTAATTAAGATTCAAAAATATTCGTTATATGTCATTTACATAAATTTAAAAGGGAAAATCAATCAATCATGTATTCAAATTTTGTCTGACGTAGTAATCTCGATAAAACTAGAGCAGCTCAATAAATAAACCTCAACAAACACTCTTCTTTCAAATTATAAATATAAATCGTATTCATTGCACAAAAAAAGTTCTCTAAACCGAAAACTTTTCCAAGTTGTATCAAGCTCAAAACGAAGATGTTGTGAAAGTCTGAGCGTACATGCATTTATTTATTTAATACAATTAATACGGCAGACAGAAAATCCTTTCCCTTGTCTTTCTATCTTTATATGAGGTTCAAAATTAATATAAAAAAATAAATCAACGTCGAATTTCTCGCTTACTAAACGAAACTTAATTCTCCGAAGTACACTTTCTCTTACATTTGCAATTTATTTCGTGATTACAATGAAAACTCATTTAAAAATTTTAGCTGGAAATAAATGCAATTTATGTAATTAAAATAAATATTACTGATGGTAACGAAAACGGTTTTGGATATTACTGTAATATATATACATATTTAAGTTTCCTAGTATTCCAGTGAAAAGCTTCAATCAAAAAAGGAGATATAGGTATAAACTTATTTTTATTTCATTCAGAGACATAAATAAAAATTTAAACATGACAAATTGTTGCATTGTTGTAGTGTTATCTCTAAGTTGTTGTAGAAGATTTTCCCACAAACTATCATACAATTTTTAAATGTTACAATATCTTGCTTGCAGATAGACATAATTAAATTTTACATCACACTAAGCAGTGAAAAATGTCTTTGGTAGAAATATATTCGTGCCTTTACTTCAAAGAAGAGACCCTGTAGGAAAATAATTCGGTTAAATGAGAGATCGTGTTACACTATTTCCAATTGCATATGGATGTAAACAGTTTAGACTTACACACACACATGAAATACCTATAAGACCTAAACCAGAAATTCTCAGTTAACGAAACGATGTCCATTCGTTATGTTAATTTGAATGATAAATTTAACGAAATAATTTTGATTCGTTTCAGCGCCAAACTATGAAAATCAAATGCTGCTGTTAATATTGAAACTGTACAAACCTCATTTTATAATGACTGCCTGCTATGTTATTAACAGCACGCGTCGTTTTCAACGTTTAATATTATCTGTTAACGATTTAACATTAACAACAGCATATCATTTCGAGTCAAAACGAAATAAAAGTTATTTTGATAACTGCTTTACCGATAACAGTTCCAAATCTCAAGTCAAGTGAAGCGATTTCAATTTTTTGATTAACATGAAATTTACGATACAGTTTTGACCTTAACATTTATTTTTAAGTAAACTTCCTCAATTCCTTCTTACTTTCCTTTGAGGTCTGCCAAAATAAAAAATAAAATGCAAAATGAAATAATAAAAGACATATTTATATATGTATAAAAAGTAATTGTTTCATGCCGGTGGGAAAATCAGAAAAAATCCGAGCATAATTATTCGCGACCACGACAACTAGTAAATGGGGAATGGGATTGGCGTAAAAAAGAGGCAAAGCAAAATTACACCCACTGAAAGAGATGAGAAAATTCCAACAACAGCAATAAATGTAAGAAAATAAAAACTAAAGAATATGATAAAAGTTGTAGATAATTTCAACGCCACGTTACAAACACACATATATACCTATATATACCCGTACATACATACTCACAAAAAAAGGTTAGGATATGTATGTATGCCATATTATCGTGTAACCAACAATGTTTGCCTGCAGGTGACCGCTGTGAGGTTAAGCAACAGCAAATAAACGGCATGCAACGGCCACACAATTGTAACAGTAATAATGTGTAGGTACAATGCAGACAGACAAACATATTGTACATACATACTCATACAGATGGCAACATTCACAAACGACCTTTCACGAAATTTAACAAATCGACAGAGATACCAAGCAAATACAATGAAAGCGCACAGCAGCTAAAGCGGTGAAGGCAAATGACAAAATCTGCTGCAGCGAGAACAACAATAATAACAGCAACCACACAACAATAGTGCTAACCTCATACAACCGCGCTGACAGCCAGCGGCGAGAGTGAGCCAGCACGTCTGGCCGCTCAACCACAAAGCTTTTTGCTTGCTAAAGGCCATTCCAACAACAATAGCAACAACGGCAAACATATTTGGCAATCACCGAATTACAATTGCGCTTCGAATTGCTTAAAAGTTTACTGCGCTTTGGTTGGTGCATTAGGATGGTACAAAAATTGATTTTCAAAAAATGTATTTTCATTCAGGCAAAATGTTATCGAAATGATAAAACTACTGTGTTATTATTGGAAATTATTAAGGAGTTACGCGTGACTTTTTAAATTTTTCTTTAACTGAAAACAATATAAATAATTAACTTAATTTAATTAATAAATACTTTTACGCGAATCTGTACCTTAAATAGAAAAGGAACAGAGAATCAAAAAATAAGTATTTTTGCTTATTTTTGAATGTTTGCAAAGTATTGTGACATCTGTATACAGTTTTAAATATATTGTTTGCTTTTTTTTAATAATTCTTCTAAATTTTTCATGTGGCAAAAATGCAAAATAGGAATGTGATACTCAAAAATGATTTTTTAAAGATGTTTAAATTTAAGAAAAGGAAAAAATGTTCTTACTAAAACTATAGTAACTAAATGGGCTTAAGTTTAACGATAATTTCAAAATAAATAAAAACAAAGTTTCAAAAATTGTTTTACCGATCCACCTGACGAAGGGTAAATTTGCCAGTTGGAGAAACATATTTTTGTTTGAAAAAATATTATTAGCTTAAAGAAAATGTTTAACAATATTTAATTTTTACTTTTAATACTAGAAATAGTATATGTATATATATAATTGGCATTTTGTAACCGTTGATGCGATTTTCGGCCGAGCTTCTACTCCAATTTTTAGTTTGCGTCTTGATGTTTTTATTATGCTAAGCCGCCTCTGAACAGTATGATGTTCGAAATACACTCGCCCTGCCAAATCGCGATTGCAATTAGAAAATTTAACTTAACTTTTATTTTTTTTAATTTTCCATAATTTAAGAAATATTTTCACCGCATAAAATACATTGACATTTAAAATAAATTATTAAAGATCAAAAATTTTGATAGGTCAATAAAAACAATGTTTCGTACCTCCCTAATAACAAAGCATGTTTCCAACATTTTTTGCTTTTACTTCTTGCTTGATCGCAACGCGCTAATTATTATTGTTGCTATTGCTGATGCATTGGTTCGTTGCACTTGACGCTGGAAGCGTGGTACGTGTAAATTAAAGGCCGGCCAGCCAACTAAGGTGCCACCACTGCCATTGCTTCCTTCCTCCTCTTCATCCACTTCGTCGTCTCACACTTTTGTACCAATAAACAACTTTTCGCTGCCTCTTCAATTTCATTTGTTCTTTTTGCGCCAAACAATTTCATGCTTCAGCTAAAATGCCTCGACTCGGCGATAGAAATTCACAGCGGAAAAATGAAAAGTCGCATTTGGGAAAAAAATAAAAAAAAAATAAAAATTAAAAGGAAATAGCAGAAATTTATTGGCAAAGTGGCGATGGCGAAACGTTGTTGCTATAATATACGTTTATGTGCCGGCTGTGGTTATAAATAAAATGTCAAATGTTTTAGCAGCGTTTTAGCAGGTGATAGAGTCTCCCACAAGCGGAGTTGCCACTAGCCTTTTTTTATTTTTTGTTGCTGTCAGTATCTCGGCGGGGGCCAACACGATTCTGCAATGCCAGTGCGAGCGTTAAAAAAAAAACGAGCTCATAAAAAATGCAACTTTGCCACATTAACCGTTAGTGGCAGCCGTTAACCCATTCGTTGGCTAGAGTCTTCGAGTTGCACGTTCGCTCTTCTCCATCACAAAAGTTGCAAGTTTCAATGTAACCTGCCAGCATTTCTGCCTCCTGCTGCCATTTGTTACACAATAAAAGTAAATTGTCTTGTCAGGCTGCTATCGGATGTCGATTGTTGTTGGTTGTTGGTTGTCGACTGTCGACTGCCGATTGCTTATTACCTATTGCCGACCGTTGCCCGTTTATGAGTATTGGTTGCCACTTGACAACAATGCTCTAACCTACTGTTGCTATGGGGGTTCTTGTTGGTGTTGTAATGCACTTTTATTGTTGCTAGTTATAGGTACATACCTAAATGATCCAACATTTTATATATTATATGCTATATACATATATAGGTATATATATATAGCTCTACATATTTACATGTACATACCTACATAAATCAGCTTGTATATACATAAATATGTACATATATTTGTGCACAATCAGTTGGTATATCTCGACTTAACCGCATGTTGTCGCTAATAAAGTAACGTTACATTATGTACCGTTAAAACATCTACTAAGTTATATCTCCAAGCTTTGTTTCTTTTTCATTTTTCTCTTTGCCAAGACAAAGTCCAATAATACCTGATAGACACAGTAACGTCAACTAGTTAGAGTTTCTTTTGATCTATGTAGGTAGCATTTCAAGATAACGGTACACTTTAAAAAATCGAAATCACCTAAGAACTGGTTCCAAAAACAGTCAAAGGCATGAATTCATGTGTAGAACATATATATTTCATAGTGACGTGTACAAATGCTGTCCGACGGAAAACGAGACTGTAAAAAATAAAACAGCATTTATTTATAAAATGATAAACCTATTGTTTACGGCCGAGTTAAAAATAGCACGAAATTATTTTTCTTCTTTTCATTGTATGGGGGGGTAGCCAATCCTTTCTCCACCTCTTTTCCGTTTCCTAGAAAATGGGGGTACTTCTGATTATCTGCTTCCATTAAATACCTTTAAAGTGTTTTCCTGAACCAGTCGAAAGTGTGTAAAATCAGAATATTACTTTTGATCTGTCTAAGGGAGCACACCTCGTATGCCTGGGGAAATAATAAATAATTTTTAGATAATAAAATTCTTAAAGAGAGGAATACATTTAGTTTCTGCTCTGCGTACGTCAGACGGAGAACACACTCTAAAAGTTTTAGGTCTCTACGACCAGTGGCTTATTCTGTGGGTTGATCTGTAAGTCATTTAGGTCAAAGCCTTTTATTTCTATATTGATTTGCCCCAAAAGAAACCGGAGATTTTTTAATTTTATAAAGAACCTTAATCAATTAATTGTTGTATGACCTTTTGCCATCGTTCCGGCAAGTGCGATTTTCTCGCCTAGTCATTTTCGAAAGTTTTCCTATTTAATGAGTTCTGCAAAGATCGAGACAAATTGTAGTGTGATGGTGCAAGGTCAGGGATATATCATGGATGCATCAACAGTTCCCAGCTAAACTCTCTCAGTTTTTGGCGAGTGACCAAATATGTGTGCGGTGTAGCATTGTCCTGGAGGAATATGGCACTTTTACGATTGACCAATTCTGGCCGCTTCTCGTTGATGGATGTATTCAATTTGTCCAGTTGTTCACAGTAGAAATCCGAATTAATCTTTTAAAAGCAGTCCAAAATATACCACACCCATCCAATCCCACCAAACTGACAGCATAATCTTCTTTGCCTATTAGCCTTTGAAGTGGTTTGTGGCGCTTCATCATGCTTGGACCATGATCGTTTTCGATTGACGTTATTGTAAACAATCCACTTTTCATCTTCAGTTATGATATGCCTCCGAAACGGACCATATTCATTGCGTTTAAGGTGCCTATCACAAGCGTTGAAGCGGATTGTTAAATGAATTTCTTTTAATTCATGTGGTACCAAAAAATCAAGTATGATTATGAACGGTTGATTTTGCTATAATTAATTTCTCTCCAATCTCACGCTCAGTTTCATGGCAATCCGACTCGATTAAAGCTTTGATATCGTCATCATCGACTTCACGTGATCGACCTGAACGTGGCTTATCTTTGAGTGAAAAATCTTCCAAATGCAATTCGACACTGTGTTTCTTTTAGGGCCTTATTCTCATACAAATTATACAACTTTTTAGCAACCTGCGCTGCATTTTTTCCTTTAAGGAAATAATAAAGCAAAATATAAAAAAATTACGCGTATTTTTTTCTAAAACAAGTTAATAAGAGACAGCTTATAACCGTTAAAAGAAAAAAATACAGTTAAATAATCACAAGCTGTTCAAAAAAATTATCAACGCCGTCTGTATGAAAAGTCGCCGGTTTCTTTTAGGGCAAACCAATAGATTCATTTCATATATGTAGATTAAATTAGAAGGGCAATTTTGTGTGTTTGAAATATTATTAGAGAGATCTGCTTATCTTTGGATCTTTGCACTTAAATTAAGTTAGTCCAGCAAATTTTCAAACATATAAATGTTTATATGGCTATATTATTGTCATGTTTGAAATAGAACCCTTGATCGAAACTTACCCTAAATGGCTGTCTGTTTTCGTTATTTTTCGCTGAAAATTTTCTTACTTTAATAAGTGAATATATTCTTAAGCAAGCAGCAAAAAATTTCCACTATTGAGAAAAATGTCACCTGCTACAGTGTTGAAATTTAATATACTTACATTGAGTCAAAATAAATATGTTGTGATTAAAATCAAAACCACTTTTAAAAACATCAATTTCTTTTTAAAAAACATTTTGAAATTCTGTAGAATATTTGTCTAGGAACCATCTTCTCTTTGTAGTCTCGTGTGAATGTCATGACGTTTCCTTATTCATAAAATGCAAAGTAGTTTGACTCCTGAGCTTATAGGTATAAACTTTGTTTACTTTGGCTCAGGTTAATTTCTCTCAGTGTTGACAGCGCCAAGTTCCGTTTAAAAAATTTTTAAGTGTTTCACATAAATTAAGCTCAAAACTTCAACGAGAACTTATATCACCTACATCCGGTTTGACCTTCCAATAATGAGTAAACTCGAAAGTAAATAATATAAATGTTTTACTAAAATGAGAGCATCTAATTAAATATTTATAGAAAAAGGTGTCTAACAGTAATGAAGAATCAAATTTTCTCATTTTCTGGTCTGAAGGAAATCATTTTTGAATTCTTTGTTCTTTTGTTTGCAAAAATGCTAAAAATTTTCCTACAGGTATGTATATAAAACTTTTTGTCATTATCGATGTATGTAAATGTAACTTTCAGTGAACGTCAAAGCTACACATCTGTTTTTGCAAAGAAAATAAAAGGTGTTGTAGACCGTTCCAGGTGCCACCAGGGAAGATATTTATACGCTTCCCACCGCACAGAAAGCAAACCAATGGCAAGTGCTGTTGTAATTGTGGGTATTATTATTCTGGTACTGATCTACATATATACATACCTACATTTATGTATGTTTACAAGTGTATATGTATTCAAACATGATTTCGTATAAATGCAAGATTATCTATGTATAGTTTGTTTCTGTAAATGCAAATAGTTGGACTTGCATTCGCGTGTACTAAAATATTTCCAGTCTTTTATATTGTTATTTATTTTTTATTTCTTTTTTTTTTGTTTTGTCTGTTTTGTTGCCATAGCGTAAATTAGTAAATAAGTTACAAACATATATATGCATATAGGTATATGCATACATGAATATTGCAGAAATATATGGCCACCGATATTTAAAACCCCAAAGAAAACTTCCATTCGAAAAGTCAGTTAGAAAATATAATATAATAAATAATGTTTTTATTTTGGTTTTGTTAATAATCACATTGTCTAGCTACTACGTGTGTATTTATGTTTGTGTTGGTGTGATGCTGTTCGTGTAAATTTGGAACTGTTTATTTAACTACCTTTCATTTCCACCGAATGTCAACGGGCTTTTTTTCAAAACTTTTATTTTAGACTTTTGTTTTTTGGTTAAATTTTTGCATTTGTGTACAAACATACATATGTATGTATATGTTTCTCTATATACCTGCGCTTATGGCACGAAATCGTGGCACACGTCGCTTATAACTCCATACGTACATACACGTATGTACTCGTACGTATGCAGTATATTTGGTCGCGACAAGTGTCATTCTCTGCGCCGGTAAGGCGCTTTAATGTCGCGTCATTCGTGCCAACGCTGCTGGTCGTGTGAATTTTTTATTTCTTGTTATGCTTGAACAGCACACTTTGACATTTAAAAACTACGTATATGGCAAAATTTTTGACATTTGAAATTTTGTAAAAAAAAAATGTTAATAAGAGTGTATTTATTTAAGTATTGCGATTTTTTAAAAATTAAGTTTTAATTTCGGCTGTTCGTAACCGCTTAGTCGATTTTCGGACGAGGTTCTCCTTTAAACTGCTTTATGAGTCTAGGTAAGCTTTAATTAATTTGTCAGAGTTTCATAAAAGCTTTAGTTGTGATAATGGCGTGTCTATGATTTTATTTAATTTTTTCAATGATACTACTTTTTATTTTGTTTTATTTTATTGTTTTATTTTATTTAGTTTAATTCAATTTAATTTTATTTTATTATAGCTTATTAAATTTTATTTTATTTTTTTAATTTATATTATATAACTTAAGTATAAGTTGCTTAGCATTATTTTTTCATGGATTATACTACTTTATATTTTAATTTTTTTTTTGATTTATTCAGTTTAACTAATTTTTTTTATTAATTTTTTTATTTTATCTTATTTAATTTTTTAATTTGGTTTACTCTATCGTTTTTGTGTATTGAATTTATTTAATTTAATTTGTTTTAGTTTATTTTGCTATATTTTATATTATATCAATATATGTAATTTAATTTAATTTAATTTGATATTTAATTTCATTTCATTTTTTTCTATTTTATTTACTTTAATTAAATTCCTTATTAAATTATTATTTTATTTGTTTTATGTGTTTTATGTTATTTTAATGCTTTATTTAATTTGATTTAATGTTTCATATATTTCGAATTGCATTGTTTCTATTTTATTTTTATTTAAATTGTTTTATTTTATTTTGTTTTGTTTTATTTTATATTATTTTATTTTATTTAATTTTTTTTATTTTGTTTTATTTTATTTCAGCTAATTTTAGGTTATTTAGTTTAATGTTTTTTTAAATTTATTTTATTTAATTTTATTTTATTTTGTTTTTTTTTGATATACATTAGTTTATTTAATTTTTATATATTATTTTAATGTGTTATATAAATTAGTTAAGAAAAATTTTAATATATTTAAAATCTAAAGTAGTCTAATGCTAGTATCGAAACTATGTATACATATATATAATATATGTGTATGAAACAGTCTTAGCTTATCGACGGTCGAGCTTTAAAACTAAAATTCAACATATTCATAAATATATATATAGGTTCTTAGCACACATGTCGATGTATAAATATGGAGACTTCTTTGAAAAGTTGATGGACTTGTTATGACGCCGGTACCACACAGCAGTTCGCTTCATACAAGCAGACATCTATGCATACTTGTATGTGCATTTGTATAAAGATTCCAGCATCGGTCAAGTCCGTAAGAGGAAATAACAGCAAACTACTAATCACTGCTGCCTCAACATGGCGCGATTAGACCCAACTCCTCCTCTTCCTCTCACCCTCTCTGAACCCCAAAAGCTCTCTACCGGCGTCCAGAATGGCATGCAAGTTTAAAGAACTTGCAGTCGAAACTATTTTTCTTGAAAGCTTAAAGGGAAGCAGTAGGGATAGTTGGTAACAGAGAAAGAAGTGGATGACAAAAATAAAACGAAAACGCAGTTCTTCAGCCCGGTAGACAGACAAGGCCAGCGGCAATAAATCAACTTGACGTCATTCATTTCGTTCAGCGTCGTTTTGTGTTATTTTGGCTAATCTATACTATTTTTGTATTGTGTTTGTTGTCGTGGTTAGTTTCTTAGTACACTATTTTGTCTCACTTCAATTTCAATGTTAACAACAACAAAAGCGACATGCATATACATATATATATATATATACATATGTTTTTGTTTACTCAAGCAAAAGCAAAGCCAAACCAGGGAAGGAGTGGAAATATACCATAGAAACAAACTGGGAAGTATTTCTGCTTGCATAGTGCAACAAAGTAGCTAAAAAGTAAAAATTAAATTCAAAAAAAAAAAAATTAAATAAAGTAAAGAAACACACAAAAAAATTAACAATAAATACATATATTTATGAATTTAAAAAATTAATAAAAAAATAATTAAATTAAAGTAAAAGAAATAATTTAAATTAAAAATTGACATAAAAAAAATTAAATACAAAAATAAAAATAAAATAAAACAAAGTCCAAAAAGAAATAAAAAACTATGAGAATAATATAATATAAAATAAAATGAAATAAGCAGAATAAAATTATAATGAAGTAAAATAAAATGAAGAAAGTAAAATAAAAAGAGTGAATTTAATTTTATATACATCAATAATATCTTTTAAATCTCATATTTAGTCAGTGTTTTGTTAAATTGATTTGATATATTAATTTATTGAAAAATCTTTAAAAAAATATTTCAAACAATTTTTTCTAACCCTTAAGCATTTTAAACAAAATAATTAATAGCAAACAAATAAAAAGTGTGAGAGCAATTTAATTTTTGTTAAAATCTAATGCTCTATTAAATGCAACAAGCACCTCTCAATGCATCTACATTTCTTTATAATTTGTCAGTATAATTTTTTTTTAGATTTAACCCAACTATGGCCATTGTATAACAATCACCGCAAATGCAACTGACACTGATCCGCTGCCTTCACCCTTTTCAGGGAACTACCATCACATAAGTGAAATGAAACAACCCATACAACCAAAGTGAAAAGTGTGTGGCCGCAAAGCGAAGCCGCAAATTGGCTCTTTCGCTGATTTTGCTTTTGCTTTCTTTGAATTTGTATTTGCTTTTGGCCTATTGTTTTTGAATTTTGGTTGCTGTATTTGCCATTCCATTGCCACCTTGTACCTACGCATAACGCGGCTTTTGGTTGTTTGTTAGAAGCTGGCGGCTCTTGGCTGACTGTCGTTGTTGGCTTTTGGCCAGTATTAATACGCAGCTGAAAGCGAACGAACGTGTAGCCGCTAAACGGTGTGTGTATATGAACATGAAAATATGTATGTACAAATACTTACGTGTGAAGTGAAGGTGCAATAGTCGGTGATTCTTTGACTGTTTGATAGCACAAACATACTTACGCACACAACATTTTATATTGCAGACAAGCGAAAAAATTGCGAAAACAAAAAAAAAAATTGTTTGAAAGTAATTGAAGAAATTGTAGCAAAACAAAACATAACGTAACGAAATCGCCTTCATTAAAAATAAAGTGTAAAAATACGTTTCTGATATCGCAACGAGTGCAATAACAACAATAAAAAGAAATAATGCAATTGCGTTGTGTAATGTGCAAAAGAATTATATAAATGTGTAATTTGTGTGCCTTTGAGAAATAAGATTTATAAAAATTAAATTAAATTATATGCGCTGCAGTGATTTATCTAATAAAAAATAAATGAAAAATACAGCACCTTCCGTCCTCTTATGGTAAAAATATAAATAAATTAAAATAAATAAAAAAAATTTAAAAAAAATTAAAAAAGTGGTTTATTGTCCGTGTCCAGGAACGCTTCGTTGCCGGCAATGTCAGTGACTGCGTTTTGCCACCGTTCTGCTTGGTTTGACGCGCTGTTGCCGTCACTCAGCACACAGAAGCGACAAACTGTCTATAAAATAGTGTCACTAATCCATATTTGAATTTTATTTGTGTTATATTCATTATAACGAACCGAAAATTAACACACAATAAACAAAGCGATAATAATAGAGAACAAAATATTGAAATTTAAAATAAAGCCGGGTACAAGTCAACTCCATCCGCTCGGGCAAATTTTAGTTTAGTATGAATGTATGTACGAGTACGTCACCAAGCAAGAACAGCCAGTTGACGCATGCGCAAAGTCCATTGTAACACTCGGAACTTCTTTTTGAACCATTTTTTATAAGTTCTTCTTCGTTTAAACTCGTTTGGAATTCCAATGTGCTTACTCAACGCTCAAATAAATATATATTTATGGGGATGCTTTTTCATGCTTCCGCTACTGTATTTTCTTATTTATTAGGGTATTTAAATTCGTTTATTTTTATTTTAACTGACTAATATTTTATTTCATTTTATCTTATTTAGTTTTATTAAATTTCTAACTATTCTATTAAAATTTATTTTTTTACATTAGTCTATTTTATTTTAATTTATTGTACTTTATTTTATATTTTTTAATCTTCCTGTATATTACTATTTTTATTTTTGATTAATTTGTTTTAATTTATTATATTTTTTTAATTATATAATTTTATTTTACTTTTATACATTTTTGTTATATTTATATTTATTTTATTATTTGTTTTTATTTTGCTTCATTTTATTTTATTTTGTTTCATTTAATCTTGTTTGATTGAATTTTATTTCTTATTTAATTTTATACATTTTATTTTATTGGTTTTTTTATATTATTTTAATATTTTTATTTTTATTTTACCTTATCTTTTATTTAATTTTAGTTTTTTATGTCATTTTATTTATTTTTTTTTATTTAATGGTTTTGTTTGTTATTTGGTTTTTTACATTTATTTTACTTCTATTCAATTTAAGTTTTTTTATTTTATTGTATTTCATTTGTTTGCTATTTTATTTTATGCTAATAAATTTTATTATATGTTAAGTTATTTTATTCTATTTTTGAGTTTAATTTTAATTAATTTAATTTGACTTAATTTATTTTAATTTTCTTTTGGTTTATTCAATTTGTTTTTAATTTTATTTTGTTTTGTTTTATTCAGTTTTTCATTTTTTATTACTTTCTGTTTTTTGATTAAATTATTTCATGTTTTCTGATTTTACATATTTTAGTTTCTTCCGCTCTTGCTTATATACCGTCAGCCTTACCACATCACTATCTGAGGTATTTTGCGGATATCTGATATAAGTATATAAGCATTTATAGCAATCAACATCTATTATGTAATATACATGTAACTATGTGTAAATGTAAATGTGTAAATGTAGTGTCTTACATTTATTTTTTATATTTTTTATTTGTTTTCCGGTAATTTAAGATCTGCACAAACTTGAGCGAAGGCTAAGAAATTAATAAGAAAAGTAAGAGCAAAAATGCTTAGGTCGGTATGTAATTAATACGAGTGTATAATCGCTTATGTAAAGTCAAACTAATACGTTTTAGTATTGCCCTCACACACGTCAGCTTGAACATGTGGCAGGCACGTCAGCATAGTGAGTTGTATCAGCAATGCGACTATAGCCGCAAGTTATATCGCATTTTAAATAGTAGAATAAATAATATATATAAATATATATTATTGACTAATTAATTCATTTACTCATGGTATATGCCCACCTAAGATGGCGACTAAAGCATAGAAGACTGAAACAACAAAAATCTATAATTGGTTCAGTGCATTTACTACTTTTTCCGAATAATTTATTCACAACATACCGTTAGACATAACAAATTTTGTCTTTCCTCTTTCCGCACAGCAGTAAGAAGCCCTTTAATTATATACAATTTTGAGTCATTTGAAAAACGCTTTCAAATTTAAAATTTTTTGTAACTTGCGTTTTAACTAAGTTAGAAAGCCATTCACAAGCTTTTTGGGTGATTTGTTTTCTGGAAAAATTTGTTTTTGTATGAATTTAAGTCTTTACTAAAATTAGAATTTATTTATCAAAATTATAAATAACCTTTTTAAAATTATTTTTTTTTTTATTCGAACTTTTTTATTTCAATTTTAAATTTGAGGAAACCATTCCTGTAGCATTTTTTTAGTTTGTAGTGATAGTTACATATTTATTATATGTGGCTGCCTCGAAATATTCGGCTATTAGGTTTTTATTAAATTCCCCATAAATGATCTTTCATGTAAAGCTCTAAATATTTTCATAAACAGACATATTGTATAAACTAAAAACCAAACACAATGTGCTTTATTGTATTCAAAAGTCGTCGCTTTCAACTGCTTCTACTTGTTCAAATCGTTTATTGCCCATAAATGAAATCATCGCTGATTAATACCATAAAATCAGATAATGTTCACTGTCATGGTTAAGCCCACAAGCGCGACAGTTTATTTGCTGTGTTCTTTCATACCGACAAGAGAAGAAAAATGTTAGATAAAACAGTGAAAAGAAATATTAGTGATTATAAAATAAATAAAAATTTTAAAAATCTTCCCAAAAGTGATCAACTAATAATGCCTAACCACACACCTCACCAAATCATTAAAAGAAAATTGCTGAGATCTATTCATGTGACTGAACCCTTAATTTGGTTTCATTTTTACCTTTACATTAAAAAAGTAGGCGCTGTTGCGCATAAGCTCAAACAATAAATCAAAAATATAGAAAAAGTGAAAAAAAATCAAATAAGCTGAACTCTCAGCATGGTGTTGAAATAAATTTAGAAACATGACATTAGATTTTAACACGCTCAATAGGTTTTAGTGCTTTACGAGCGGCACCGGTGGTATTGATGTAAATTATTTTGGTCAAAATAACGGCTTAAAATTTCTATGGGAAAACATTAACGATTTCTTTACAAATCATAAAATATGATTTATTTTATTATTAAGTTTTTTTATTTATCATATGAATTTAATTTTAATTAACATATGTAAAATTTCTAGACGGAAAAGTAAGGCTTTTTTTATTATGTTTTTATAAGTTATAATAAAAGTGCTATATATTTTTTTGAAAACTAATAATAGGTTACACATATTTATAATTTCTCTAAACGACATGTGTGGCTTACCGCTCAATAACCTATGAAAATATATATTTATTTTTTATTTTTTGTTACTACACTTCTACATTGTAATTTTATATTGTAAGATTAACCATAACACATTCGTTCATCTGCGCTTTCATTTTGCCTCCAAGCTAAATCTGCCCACAATACCATCTCAAATATCTAACAAATGCCGACCGAGAGCAAATAAAAAATACATGAAATAAAATAAAACAAATTAGAGTAAAAAATAAAATGAAATAAAGTAAAGTGAGATTCAACGAAAAATAAGAGTAAAATTAGAGAAAAATTAAATAAAATTAAGTAATAAAAATCAAATAAATAAAATCAAATAAAATATAAATAAGTCAAAGAGATAAAAAAACTAAATAAAATGCATAAAATTGTCATTTGTTTATATTTTAATTTTTATTTTAATGTGACACCAGAGTGCCTTAAAAAAGAGAAAAAGAAAGATAATTTTTACATAACAACTTGCATACAGAACATATATATATATATATGCATAAAATAAAAATACACAGCTTTAATTAGCATATGCTTTGACAAAAAACAACAACAACAAACAAACAAACAAAATGCGTGACTGTGAAGGCTCAACGTTATTGGAAATTGGCAGCTCTAATAATTGGTAAGATCGCAAAAGCAACAATTTTAATTAGTAGCTCTTCGCGTTGTAGGTAATTGCTCTTTGACTGCAGTTCAGTGTTGCAAAAACAAGCTTAAAACTCGATTAACTTAGTTTTTGGGGTTTATAGCAAAACCACTGATTTTGAAGATATAACCTTAACCCCCTTTAGCGAACACAACTCTCTTTTGTTTTCGGTTGCAATTAAAAAATATTTTAAGTACATTTTTTATTGTTTACGCACTTATGAGCGTACGTAGCTGATACAACTTTATTCATTTAAATAATATTCACAGTTACATTATTTCATGGGGGAAAAATGTGTAGTTAGCGCAAAGATAATATTTATTATTTTATTGCAGTCGAAGATATTATTTCTTTATATCTACTCAAAACAAATGTTTATCGACTTTTAAAATAATATAAAATAGCAATATTTTACTTACTATTTACTACAATGCAACTTAAATAAAGCTAACATGTAAAAAAATGGCATTATTTAACATAATTTCTTTACCTTATCTTTAGAAAACAGTGATTTTCACCATATAAGCATATTTTTGCATATATTTACATAACGGTATTATAATGAGAAATGAAGACAAGGAAGATCACTTCACAAAGGGCCGAGAATAAATTATAACAATTCAACAGTTCAATCGCGAGTTCTAAGTTGTAATTTCATTCCAGGCATGATACATAGGTACAATGGCTTCCCTTGTCGTTACATAAACTCAACATGTACAATACATACACGTATTTATGTTCTTGACTGATACTTGACTTTGTGTTATAAATTTTTTTGCTTCCAACATAAATTCACATTAAGTATATTTCTGGTTTCACATTACACTACATACGTATGTACATACATGAACTTACCTACATATATAAGCGCTGGGCTCATTTCCCCTTCCGTTTACCGTATTTCTTAATTATAATGATGTTGCAGAATTTTATTATAAAATCCCATTATTTTCTTCTATTTTTTCTTCTTTAATTTTATGCACTCGGATGTGATCGCTGTGCTTTGTATGAATGTACATATTGATGTACTCATATGTATGCTGTCAGTGTTCTTTGCTAAATGTGTGCCTACGGAAGGTAGTTGAGAAACTGCGATTTTCTTACTAGCCTTCCACGATTTATGTTTGTGTGTCTGTTTTCCTCTGAATGCTTGTCTTTTCATCTATAAGAATCTAATTAATGTATCTTTCAGATGTCTGGTCAATGACCACTTGTAAGCGGTTTGCAACAACTTAAGGCGCGGGCTTAACGATTTCCTGTTGAAAAACTAGATTTTGAAATATTATTATTACTTTAGCAAAGATGAGTGACAATAAAAGCAAGTTAAAATAAAAAATAAAAAAGTTAAAACAAAATTAAATTAAACTAAATTATATAATATATACAATAATAAAATATTAAATAAAATAAAATGAAATAAAATTATTGAAAATAAAATAACAAATTTAAAAAAAAATTAAATCAAATTAGATAAAACAATATAAAAAGAAATTAAATAAACTAAATAAAATAAAATAAAATTAACTAATATAAAATAAATTAAAAAAGCTAAATAAAATAAAACAATATAAAATAAAATAAAATAGAATAAAACAAAATAAAGTAAAAAAAATAAAATAAAATAAAATTATATAAAATAAAATAGAATAAAATAAAATAAGATATAATAAAATAAAATAATATTATATAAAATAAATTAAACGAAATAAAATAAAATAAAATGAAATATAAAATAATAAAAAAATAAAAATAAAGTAAAAATGAAATAAAATAAAACAAAAGAAAAAAAGTTAATTAAATTAAAATTTTTTTTTTTATAATTGGCGCAGTGTAACCTCTGAAGCGTTCTTCGGCCGAGCTCCTCCTCCAATTTGTGGTTTTACGGCTTGATGTTTTTCAGCCTCCGAACGGCTGATGTTTTTTCATGAGGAGCTTTATTTTCATGTCAGAAATACGCTCGGAGGGGTTCACATTCCCTGCCGAGGGGCAATTATAAAATTTAACTTAATTTTTTATTCAAATTAATTTGTAATAATTTTTGGATGTTGGTCACACCGGGTTTTGAACCCGAGGCTTCCGAATGGCAGTACGCAATGCTAACAACTCGGCTAAAGTGGCCGCCCTTTGTTCAATTAAACAGAATAGAATAAAATAAAAGGAAATAAAATAAATAAATGAAATAAAAAAATTAAATAAATTAAAATAAAATAAAATAAAATAAAATAAAATAAAATAAAATAAAATAAAATAAAATAAAATAAAATAAAATAAAATAAAATAAAATAAAATAAAATAAAATAAAATAAAATAAAATAAAATAAAATAAAATAAAATAAAATAAAATAAAATAAAATAAAATAAAATAAAATAAAATAAAATAAAATAAAATAAAATAAAATAAAATAAAATAAAATAAAATAAAATAAAATAAAATAAAATAAAATAAAATAAAATAAAATAAAATAAAATAAAATAAAATAAAATAAAATAAAATAAAATAAAATAAAATGAATTAAAATAATATAAGTAAATAAAATAAAAGAAGAAATTATTAAATTAATATTTAAAATTAAATAAAATGTAAAAAAGAAAATTTATTAAAATAAAAGAAAATATAAAGAAAAAAGTAATATAAAATAAAATTAAATAAAATAAAGTTTAATAAAATGAAGTAAAAAATATACAAAAATAAAACAATTTGAAAAAAGACTTTTTTTTTTATTACAAATTTTATACATAAATGAGTGCGGATGCCGATTCGTCATATTTTCGTAGTTGATTTGTATCTTTCAAAAATATTTCGTAGTTAATAGTCATACTTGGATATAAATATTTTCCTTTTTCCATCGCGTTTTTTCTTCACTAGAAATGGCATAGCAGAGCAATGTTTGCATTCGAATTATTTATGCTATAATTTGCTTTGACCAAAAACTAGTTTCTTGTGGCTATGCGGTATTAAAACATGATTTGTGCCACATTTTGCGGCAATACATCCCCACACAATGATAGACATTGCAACAACATTTTATTTGAGCGGCGAACTCCAATGCGCCTTGTGTCCAAAATGATAGCATTTGATTCGAAGGCTTTTGACAGCCATCATGGCAGGTTTGTTGACGAGTTGTTATTTTCGTGTTATATATTTATGTACGTATGTATGTACATATGTTTGATAGATAAAGGTATGTTGTAAGTTGTTTGTTATTGCACTGACTAGCAACAAATCAATTTTATTGCCTCTTCAGTATTCAACATGCGGCTTGCCTTCAGTGGACAGACAAATAGATCGACAAATGCATTAAATGCAATTACGAAATAGCACCGTTATAAATAACGAAGTTGGAATTTTCTTCGCAAAACTTATCTATTTTTTTATTTCGTTTTATTTTTATTTTTTATTAGAAGTTAGCCATTGAAAATTTAAATAAACCAGAAATCTTGCAAAAAAGACATTTTAGTCAAATTAATGTAAATAATTTTTATTTATTTGTCTGAGAAAATTGTGGGTAATACGTTGTAATATTGCTGACAAATTTCGCAAATTTGATTTAAATTTAATGGATGTAATTTATTACTTGACTTCGTATTAACTTTTTTGTATTAGTATTAGGTTTGCTGCGTTGCTTATTCTTCTCAGCGGAAAGAGAGAGAAACGTTAACAATTTGATTGAAATTATTTCGTTTATTACAATTTTTAGGGGGACATTCCTTAATTTGATTAAATGTAGTAAACTCGAGTATAGGGAATTGCCGTTCCTTGGTTACGTCTTAAAAAAATCGTTAAGTAAAATGAAAAGATTGATTAATAAGTGTTTTCCTTTCTCAATTTTTTTTTAGAAGCTAACTTTTCTAATATTTATTTATTCAATGAATAGTTGGATTTATTCATTTTTTATATAATCTTTATTATATTGTAACGCCAAATAATTTTTTTTGCTAATTCTATTAATAACAGTGCTGAATGACAATAAGATTTTATTTATTTTCATGTGGCTGTTTAATAATTTCGATTTTAAAATTAGAAGATTTTTCCCTGTAATAAAGTTCATAATAAAAAAACATAGACCTTACACGAAAATCACATCGAATAAAAAGCTATATCTTACTTACTTTTTAAATGATTTAATTCAGGTTGTTCACAAACATATTCTAATAAAAAATCTACATATAAAAAAATCTAAAATCTGTAAACGGGGTCTCGTCAAAATTTTTGAAAGCTTTTCATTTTCGGTGTATTCATAACTACAATTTTTCCTTTTTTTTGAATTTTACTTAAATTAGCATATTAAAAAAATTATATTTTCGCCTCGAGCGAGAGAGCGTTTTCTCAGAATAATAAGCAATTAAAAATGAATTAACTGAGACACTCATAATAATTCTATAAAAATAAAAAAATAGAATTACTTGTTGCTAAAAAAAAAAAACAAATAAATAACATTAAAACTTTAAATATAATATGTTGTGCTTGTGGTTATCATTGCACTGACAGCCGGTGGGGAGTGAGTGACATTAAAAAAGATAAATGCGCCTAATTGTCATTGACACCTTGACCAAGGTGATGATGATGATGGGGACAACAACAACAACAACAACAACACCAACAACAACAGTAATAACGATGACAAACATGACAACGATGATTCCAGCTTACGACGACTCAGTTGCATTACTGACGCTGATAGTCATACACACATGAGCAAACACACACTAACACTGTATCGCCACCGGTCGCCGCTTTTCTAGCTCTCTGTCTGTCTGTCCAGTAGTCTGGTCTGGGCATTTTGTCGCGTGTCAACGACACGCTTGGATGGATTAGTGCTTTCAGCGACATTGCACACATATAAATATACGAGCTCATACATTCATACATACATGTACCCATGTGCCTCAGACGTGGAAGGTCTTGTTTCGCTTCATTAGCGTTTGTAAGAATGGCGGCTGGGAAGTGTGTGAATGTTGTTGTTGTTTTTGCAATTTGTTATTATTGTCAGCAACAGCTGAGAGGTGTTAGTTTCGGCACGCATGCGCGTATTTGTTTAATTGTTTGTAACAAAAATGAACCAACGCTAACTTGTGTTGCTAGTGAAAGTAATCAAATTGCGTGCAACATCATGTGGCGAATTCAATGACTTATTGAGTATTTGATGAATTGTTGGCGCTGCTAAGAAAGAAGCGATATTTTGTAAACATAAATAGGTACTTTCTTTTGTTAGGCACTGTGGAATTATATTTTTTTATTGAATATTAAGTGAGAAGTTGAATAATAAATATGAAATTTATTACAAACGAGCTTTGTGTTTTTCCAATAATTAATGTGTGCCGTAAAAGATGGCTCTCTACAAATTTACAGACAGACAACTGCAATGTCTTAAATCTGCTTTGCTCATTAGGTAAGTCTCCTTAGCAAATATAATTAAATAACTTATTGGGATTTTTATTAGTTCGAAACAGTAAGCGTTTTTTTGTTAGTAGGCTGATTTTCTTTATGGTGATGTTATAAGTTAAAAAATATATCTTTAACTGAGAATGAGTGAAAAATAATATTTTTGTAGCCTCGGAACACCGACATGGTTCAGAAAAGGAAAAACATATTAACTCTTTTATATTATTGTAAATATTATGCAAGGGGTTAAACATTTTTTACTTGCAGCTGTCATATCTTACAAAAATAAATAGTTTAAATATACTAAAATAACACAAAATTTTCAAATATTCCAATATTATTAAAAAAATAATATTATAAAAACGAGAGGAAATTAAAAATGTAAATTTAACTCTTAATTAGAACTAACTATAACGAATTTCTTTGTTTTCTATTTAAATGCAAAAAGAAAAAACTATTATATTTGCAAGGACAAACATAAAGGACACTTTTACAGTTAACAATTCAAAAACCCACAGCAATAAATCAAAATTTTTTTTTTATAAATTTTAAATTATTTTTTCCACAACCATATATTCTTATGGAAATTATGAGCGGTGCAAAATATTCTCAGTAAATATTAATATTGTCTTTAGGGGAAGTGAATATGAAAATATTTTTATTAACTCCTAGCCTTAAAATTTACCACCGGCCGCAATAGTCTAGTGGTTAGCATTGCGCACTGTTACTCGCAAGGTCTGTGTTCGAGTCCTGGTTCGACCAACATCCAAAATAGGTAAATGTTTCTAATTGCAGTCGCTACACGGCAGGGAATGTCAAGCCTCGTATCCGTATTAATGAAATGAAATAAAAGCTCCTCAAAAAATCCATCGACCGTTCGGTGGTGGCTCAGAATAAACTGTAATATCCTCCATTTGTGTGAAAAATAATTACAAAATGGGTGGTAATTTTTGTTTGGAAAGGAAAATGTCGGCTGGTTCAATGACATTTGTAGAACCTTTGGTCAGATTTTCTAAACCATAATAGCTCGTAAGTCTATAGTGCGTTGTCACAGTATAAAATCCATTAGTTTTCTCTCCAAAAGTCTTGCCTAAGGCAATATTCTTTTTTTTATTATCCGACCGCTTGACAAGAGCACCGACTGCAAAATACCGCAATAATCAAAGACAAGCAGTCAACAATTATTTCACTCATGATCGAATTTGACGTCATCTTTTGGTTTTTTACTCAGTACTTGAAGAAAATTCAGGTGCGCTGGAACTAGTTGGACTACGGTCCACTTAATGTCAAAATATTCGTTTTGAGATGCCTCAAATATATTCCTGAGACCCATACTGTTCTGCGGACATAACTCTCTAAGGTAAATTACGTTTTTCAGTCACAATTTCTTCCCTTTTAGGAATGTTAGCTTTAGTTGAAGTATACATCTCTACCACCTTCGAAAGCAATGTTCCACGAAGTTTTAATGAAATCAATTCCTCTTAAGTCTTCTGTATTATTCTCACGTTTTTGACACACGAAATTCTATTTGCCATGCAGAATTTGGGAGAAACTCTTAGTTCGATATATTTATCACTTGCGAAAATCGGATATTTAGCTATGTACCTATATCAGCTAAACGACTGGATCAAATAACGACGTTAAGAATGTAGGTTATAGAAAAAAAATGTAAACATCTGTGAAATCTTTTTCACTGCAATTTGTGTTTTTCATTCAAACAAACAATATGAAAACTCAAATCTCACTAAATTTTTTTAACACTTTCTTACGAAGATTGCGAATTATTTTTCGGGATTAGAGAAGAAAATCAGGTTTTCATCATCGAAATTCACTTTATTCATTTTCAAAATAATATCCATTATGATCTATACACTTTTGAATGCGCTTGAACCAATTATCAAATCAGTTTTGCCACTCTTATTGAGGTATCTCCAAAACATGCATTCTGTATGCATAGCCTCTTCAATTGACAAAAGTTGAGCTCTCAGACGGAATAAAAAGAAGTTATTTGGTGTCAAGTCCGGGCTACACGTTGGATGACTCATTAAATCGATGTTTTGTGTAATAAATTGCAGTTGTTTCAATCAATTTGTGAGAGCTTCCAATTTAATGGTGAGAAGTGATCCGTCGGCGATTGGTTTTCCTGATTTCTGCAAATACAACTGCCGAGCAAATATTTGTGTACCACTCAGAATTTACTGTTCTGTGTTGTTTCAATTGTACGATTCCGAAATGTATAGTGTTTCCAAAAGACAAGATACCATTTACTTGGAACTGCTTCGTCCCGAACAGTTTTTGTTGAATTCGGCTCATCTTTAAATACCCATAAGGTCGATTATTGTTTACTTCTGGACTCATACGAGTAAATCCACTATTCATCACCTGTACCTAAGTCATAGACGTGCTTTAAAGCACCGCTATCGTATTTTTTTAACATTTCTCCCCACCAATCAACACAAACCTTTTTTTGAGCGTTTAGTTGTCTCAATGTCACGATAGGTTTCATGACCATCTTGCAGTATCAGTATGCGCGCAGCATCACTGTTTCCGGAATAACAACTGATTTTGGACCGTCTGCATCTTGGACTGATCTACGATATCAATTGAGTTCACGATGTTATCGATAACACTGGTGCTTCTTGGACCATCGTCGACAATAATTCAATTAAGTAGATCGAATTATAATTGGCAGTTTGTAACAGCTAAAGCGATTTTCGACCAAGCTCTTCCTCCAATTTGTGTTATACGACTTGATGTTTTCTAACAAATGGTAGCACTTGCACGATAAAGTTGTCAGTTACCAGATTGCAACACTAGCGCTGCCCAATCCCCAAATATAAAAGACAAGCCGCAACTTAGTTGTAGGTATGCATAAGGTGAGCCTTCGCTTTGGTCAGATACTCTTGTTTTCGATGGTAACTCATTTTTAAATCTACAAAAATTTGTACATTTGAAGATTTTTAGTGAAGTAGTGCGGCAGCTGTTTTGTAAGCTTGCTGCGACCTTCTTCTCATCAAACCATTCATTACTTATTGACAGCTTTGCGTGTGTTTTTGTGGCTTTTTATTGAATTTTTGAACAACCAAAAGGTCTATTGTTAGGAAACATGTGTATATTTGGTAATACACAACAAATAATAAAATACTTTATTAGTTACTATGGTAAAAAAAAAGCATGTTATGCATAAATCAATTAAATGCATATTATAAGTCTATGTAACAGTACATTAATCTTCTTTACTTCATTATTCAAACACTTTTTCTTGAATTTAGTAAAATTTCAGAAGACAGAAAAAATTTCTCTTTTTTCTTCGTACTATTTACTAATGGTAGTTAATACACACAAACATACTGGAGTAAATAATTTACATTTAAAATAATTGGTTAAATTTCCTTACTGCTCACCTAAATTTCTGTGTCGATGCTGCTGATGTGAATTTGATATGCAAATTATCTTCATTGTGTGTAATGTTTTGGAAATTTTTTATTTCTATTTTCTTTTAAGTAGCAAGTAAACTGTTGATAGTTTAGTGCCCACCAATGTAAAAAGCTAGTTTTAGGTTTTTAGGGTTAAGTACTCATCTTAAATAATAAATAGATAAACATCATAACAGTGAACATTAGGGAAATTGAAACAAATTACATGGAAATTTATATTATCGGCTTTAAAGGGAAACTATATTAAAAAATTATTTACTTTCACTTATGTATATGGCATACAGAAATGAATTATAAATAATTTTGAAAGTGGAAAGAAGTATTTTATTTCCAATTTCAAGTAACTCATATTGAATTCAGTATCCTTAAGAGTATTTACAGCGATAACTTTAAAACAAGCGGAATTAAATAATGTTGATGGTAACACTTCAATATGTCCCATGACACATATGTATTGTATTTTAAATTAAATTACTTTAGTAGCGCCTAGTTAGGTAGTTAGTTTAACAGTTTGCTGTATCACGGAACCCAGATCAATTTTGATACCTATGTTGATCCTGCTAAAGAGGTTTGTTTCACTTTTTCAAATGTTCAAACCACTTGGTGTGTTTTATTAAATTCAAGGTAGTAATGATGCCCACCTATACAAGCTCCGCAAAGCAATCGAAAAAAAAATTTCCGAGAAAACGATAACGACCGCACTTATCCTATGTCCCTGCAGCTGCAGCAGTTGTCGTTGGAAAAACAGCCAATACTTCTACCGTGAGTTCCCATAAACAGTTTCCGGTTATTAAGCTGGAGGAAGTAGAGATTTAGTTCTCAAAAATCGGAAACTATTTGCCACAAATACGCCAATGTTAATACTTTTTTTCAGTTATCATGTACAACAAAACATGCTCAAAACCAACCTTAGTACAAAGTCAAAAATTCTGTTTTTAGTTAAAAGGAATTCAGTTTAAATGCTCAATTTTTCTTTAGTTTTAGTCTTTATACCTTTCATGTACGTGAAATGATATATTAACTTTGGTCCGAAGTCCGAAGAATGTAAGAATCAAAAGAAGAGGAAATTGGCCCATCAAAAATTATACCGATATGATCAGAATTACGAGTTGAGTTAATTTGGCCATGTCCGTCTCTTTGTAAGCAAAGCATTTAAAAATAAACATTGGCACCAAAAACCATAAAAATTGGAAACATATAGCTCTCTCCAACCAATTTTTCGGATAACAGAATTAATATTTAATCCTAAAATGAAATATGTACCATAAATTTGATAAGTTCAAAAAAGGTAGTTTCTCTTAACTTTAGTGGAGCCAATTGTGTAGGATAATCAATTCACACGAAACTAATTAAAATAAAAATTTTATATTTCTAAGGATTCATTATTAAAATTCAGATTGGCTATCGTAGCAATTCAGCTATACAAATATCATAAAAAATCCTGACATGCAATATTAATTTTCAATGTTACCAGAGCGTATGTATACATACTACACATACGTATTTAATTTCCTTACAGAAACCGCGTAGGAAGGTAAAATGAGTTAAAGACAAAAATGAGCGCTATATCTTTGAACCCAGGCCATTTGAATTGAAATTTATTTTGTTTTTTTTTTTATAAACAAATAATTTATATATAAGGCTTTATATTAAAAACTTTATAAAAATATAAGGTATGTCCCAAGAAAAACAAAACTGATATATTGTGCCGCTGGATACATACATACCTATGTGTTAGGGCGTTTAATACCAATATCAAAAAAAATTTTGACTTGCAGATTCAAAAATATAGGCAATATAAATTTCAATGATCGCTTTCAGTTGGACAAATTTTATATAACAAATTTTCATTTAAATATTCATTCAAAATTTTACTCTGAAAATATTTTTCTGGATGAATTTTTAATAACAGAAACCAATTGAAATAAAATTTTTAGTAATTTCTGATGATGAAATTCTTTCTTTATCTCGAATCTTCGGAAAATCTTTGAAAAGTTTGTATAAAAGACGTAGAACTCTGTATTTTGTTTTTCAATTCAATTTATGTGGATTAACAAACATACATTCACCAATCACAAATAAAATAAAATAATAAGCTCAAAATTGTTTTGAAGTCACTTTTGGTATGCTCCAATGTTGAATGAAGTCTTTAACCATTAAAAAAAATCATGTATTGTATTATCATCGTTGAATATTTCCAACAGGGATATTTAGCCGCAATGCGCATGTGAGGATTGTGTCATACTTTGAGTAAATAACAAAAACAAACACATGAAACACAAGTGGCAGGATTATGCTGGCAAAACGTCAGTCTGACATTTTCTACTTCACAGTAGTGGCACGGTTGCCACGCCACAAGTGAATTTCTGAAAACACGTTTACTACCTAAAAGAACACAAAAACTGTGTTTTATAATATAAATAAGATACAAACGGAGAGACATCGCTTTACTTAGATAATTAAATTCAAATCCCAGTGCCTTTTTTCTGCTTACCACAAATGCGCTTGCAACATTGTCGTTTGTGTCGCTGTTTTTGTTGTTGTTGTTGTTGTAGCAAATCGAAACGAAAATGGCCACAAACCGAGCACAGCAACGGAAACAACAACAACAGCAGCACCACCACCATCAACAACAACAAACGCAGCTACAACACTCACCAATTGGTGCACGACGTGTTCGCACAGATTTGAAGACATCTGAAAATATCTTCCTGACAACGGCGAAACCACGTACGCCCCTCACAACGCGCACCTCGTCGCCCATCACCATAAAGGGAACAGCCACATGTGGCAGTACGCAGCAGTTGCACTTAGCACCACCAACACCCACTGCGCAGACGTTGCATGCCACACATAAATCACACCTGCCGCATGCCGTCACTCAGAAGACGCTGAAAAGTTCAAGGCGAACCTCTGCCACAACTGTTGCTGCTGCAACACCTAGAGCACTGACGTTGACGCCAACAGCAACAGCAACAGCAACACCACCAGTGGCAACAAAATCAGCTGCGAGATTAGGTGCGGTGTGCAAGTGTTGGTGTCACTGTGCCGCTGCAACGGTGTTATCGACGAGTGCGCCACACGCGAATGCCACATATCTTAGGTGCAAAAAACAACAAAATTATAATAATAAACAATGTGGAGGGTTAAGGCACAGAGCAGAGAGAAATAAGAAATTACAGAACATATATATATATATATAAATATATATATTAAGCTTTTAAATTATTTATGCTTTTATTTTAAATAAAGAATAACATAATAATAATTAAATAAATATTTTTAAATATATAATTTTCTCTTTTTCAGCGCCCATTTGCCCGCACGCGCCACGCGACTGCTGAATCGTTCGCGCCTACAACAACAACAGTATCCCTCCTCGAGCGCCAGCGGTGCGGCCGCATCTGCTTCAATAGCTGGTATTTCTGTCGGTGGCGGCGGCGGCGGCGGGGCGGATTCTGACAGTTCCAAGTCAACGCACAGCCTACGACGTAGCGCCGCCACCTCACGCGCTTCGAACGCTTCCACGTCATCGACGAACGCTTCACAACCGCCAAGCAGCCAATACCAACAGCATCATCACCATCATCACCACCATCAGAAGCCATTCCAACATCACTACTCACAGCTGCATCGCGATTCGCACAGCTCGTCGGACGATCTAATGTTATACGATAAATCGTTTCGCAATGCAATGATTCAAGATGTTTTGCAATTCAAAAAACAGTTATTGCGACTTAGGCGCATACTGCAGGATGTAAGTTTCGAGAAAGGAGTTTGACTCAAAAAAAAATCTGAAATGCATTATTTCATCAATTTAGATTTTTCATATATATATATTTATATTTATGCATATCTACTTATTTATATAGAAAATATTTCATTTGTATATAAATCATATCTCATTTTACACACATTAATTTTGGTCTTATATCTTTTCTACTTGCATGTTCACATACATATTTGGTTTTGTCTCGCTGCTGGTTTTATTTTATATTTCGCACTGCATTTTATTATAATAATATGTAATTCACATATAAACATTTACAAATACACGTACATTCTTATAAATATACCAACAGGACGAAGAGCATTTGATGAGGGTATGTTTAATTTTTTAATTTTCTTTAATCGATTTTTTTTGTTCTATTATAATGTATAATGCATAGTTGATAGTTGTAGAAAAAGAAAAAATCACAGACATTCACCAAAGTGTTTCCTACCTATGACTTAATTTACTGGCTTCTATCGAAAATCATCCCTTGAAATATACATATGGTATATATGATTGTCAGAAATTTAAAAATATATGTGCATACGTGAAATTTCACTGCGTATTTTGTAAACATTAAATCGAATAAGAAAATATAATGGAATTTGTGTATTTTATATTATTTTTATTTCCATAAAAATTGGTTAATATCAATTCCTGATTAAACTTGATTTAAAAAATTCACTTAAACTACCTCTCTTCTCTGATATTTATATACCATACTCAGGTAAAATTTATTTACCCCAAAAAGGCTCATTTAGACGATACACTACATTCCACATTGCATGTACTGCTACCTACTTTGTTGAGTCTCGAACTTGCACAAAATAACTGTGGTATCCGCAAATGGAAGAAGTCGTTATGGTTCTTTCTTGTTTGCTGATTAAAAGTCATGTAGCTTTTCTGCTCTAAAAGAACTTCCTCTTTGTTTTTTCATAGATTGTTTATATATTGTAACCCCAGCCGACTTTAAGCGAGATCTTAATGGCCACTTGACTACCTACAAAAAATGCATTCTCTTCCCGCTCCCACCAGTATGGCTGCCAGCTTCTTTATTACAAATTTTTCGGCGCAGAAAATACTGTATTGGCTTATCTCTCAACCTGCCAGATTCAATTCTTTGCTCCAGCCAGTCACATTTATTTTAGCTGAAAGCAGTTTCCCGAAAGTTAGGCGCTAGCATTATCTCTATGTACTGTCCTCATGTACGCTGATTTACAACTACTTAGAAGCGTACCTCTACATGGCAGTTATGAAAAAGCTGTTTTTAGCTAATTGGTTTGCTGATGGTATAGTCAAAATTGCATGAAGCACTGCAGATGGTATTGATTTGTTGCTGATTATTGAAAGTCTAAAGACCCACATTCTTCCAGCATACTAGAGTAACGTAGAGAAGTATTGCCCTTACAATCGAAACAAAAGACCAATGCTAGGGAGCAGGTCAAAGATCCCAATATTTTTTTTACATGCATATATTGCTGATGATGTCTTTCTCAGTCGCTTCTCTACATTAAGCCTCCTAGTGCTGAATTTTGGCAGAAAAGTCGCCTCACCCAGTATTTCTTTGACTCAAACTGGAATATTATATTTGCTTCAGCCACGATCTGTTATATTAGTTTAGACTTAATAAATAAATCACAGTTATTATCGGTTCCAAGTGCCAACAGTTACGGCTCATGAATCTTTTGACCGCAAGAGGCCAAAGAAGAGGTAATACCACTTTCCTCAGGTAATCCTCTGAGAAAATCTCTCGTTACAACGTGTAACGTCGATCCTTAATTTTATCTTAATTAAGAGTAAGAATCTTGGAAACATTTTGAAAAGATCTAATTTGTAACATCTCTTAGTTTTTCAAATTTTTGCTTTCCACAGTATTTTAATATTTTATTTACTCTAAATTTCCAAACTTAGCTAATATTTCTAGCTCATAATCAAAAAAGTTATCATCAGACCTGCATTCAATATAGAAGCGCTCTTTTACAGGAAATTTTCTTCTATGTGAAATATAAACGAACATTTCTCAACTATGAATTTATTGGAAATTAGTAATAAAGTTTTATTTAAATTAGATCAACACAACGCTAAAGTTCATTACTCCTCTCAGCTACTAAAAAAAATGTATTGTATAAACTTCCAACTACAATTCTTATCCGTTTTTTGTCCTTTTTCCCCAGACGGAGACTCTCAACCCATTCGACAGTGACAATGGGCAACTCTTCGCCGCCTGCGGCTTGGATAGCAAGCTATTGGATGACATGGACTTGGCCAGTTTGACAACATCGACCACAGATGATCCGTTGGTGGAGTTAGCCGATCTACGAAGACAGGTGGTTTACCTTCAGGTATTTGCACGTTTTATAAGTTTTCGTTGTTTCTGATTTTGATTTTGTCCTGCCAATGAGAATAAAACTATGCTTTGAAATTTAAGTTCTACTTAAACAAACGCCCGATACTCAAAAGAAAGACGACACGATTGTTCGAGTACTTTCTTCTTCTTCTTCTGTCTTTATGTGGCAATGCGTGATAAAAAGTTCTTGAAAATAAAATTCTGCTAAAAGTTTATTTGAAAATAGTTTAAAAGTAATCCTTTAACATTAAAAAATAAAAAAAGAAATATTAAAAAAAAATTATAAATAGTAAAATATAATCACTTCAGTTGCTAAGACTTTGAAATATTAAAATCGAAAACCTTCGCATGGCCCATATAAAGTCTTTCCAATACCTTTAACCGCAATAATTATGTAAATTAAAACAAAGGTAATTTCTATTTACTTACATGCGATCATCAGTTAGCAAATTTAACAAATTCCAATTGTTTATTACTTCTTGAACTAATTTTGTTTCTTTGTAATGTTTTGAATTCCATAATTTTTGTATACATTTTGTTTTTGTAAAAAAATATAATTTTTAAAAAACAATGTATACTTATATTTCCTTTTAATTGCATACAAAGCATGTAAATATTGTAACTGTACACTCGTAATTAAATTAAGAAAAAACAAAAACGCACTGAATAAACCCTCTTGTGCCCATAGTCGTATATACATACATACTAACATACAACATACAGCATAATTAAATAAAATTTTTAAATTTTTGATCGTTGGTAAAAATCAGAAAAAAATTCAATTTTTATTTGATAAAAAATAAAGCTTACAAAAGTAGCATATTATAATTCTGAAGTTACCTATTTTCGGAACATATTTTTTAATTTCATTGTGCTCGAAAATAAAATCACAAAAATTTAGTTTTTTGTCACTATTGATATCCGGTGAAATCTCAATACTGAGCAAAAAATAGAAATAAATTAATTTAAACTAAAAAAAATTAAATTCACACTCTCACTTGCCTCTATACATAAATACATTCATATGCGCCACTTTCGTGATTATTTTTGCCTAGTTTTAGCTTTTCTTCTTTACTTTCCTGCGATTGTGTTTGATTGTATATTAGCTGAAAAAATTGTTTGAAAAATTGACTAAAATTCTTTTTATATATTTACATTCTGATATTACATTTTCAACATGCCACACGAAAATGAACTCTTAATGGCTTGAATACATCAACGGTAACAACGACAGGGTGAAGTGGAAGATCGTGAACGCACAATACGTTTGCAAAAAAATCAAATTGAAAATTTGGAATCGAAAAAGCCACCAATGAAAAATGAAAACGCAAAAGAATTGTTGAATATAGCAACGCAAACGGAGAGGGTAAGTCTGTAGAAAAGAGGAAATTGAAGTGCCCAACATAACATAACATAACATGGCATAAGTTTTCACTACACAAAAACAACACAAAACATTACGACTTACTTATGGTACATAAAATAAATTAAAAATAAATTAGGCTGAACATACACTTATTTGGAAATATAACGAAACATATGTAAACTAAAAACATAGCATAAAATAAATAACTATAACATAGCTTATAATAATAAAACACGCACCATAATTAAACAATACTACCATACAAATAAAAACACGCAGCAGTATAACATTGGTCTATACAACACGGGACATGTAAAAGTAAAAACAGTAAGGAAATTTACATGAGATTGAATACCCAAAATAACGTTAAAATAAAAACTAACCTAAAAATAACACTAAATTATATTAAAATAAACTTAACTTCAAAATGAAAAAAGTTATAGCTCAAAAAAATATAATAGCTCACAAAATAATTAGATTTTGAATTAAATAGAATGAGCTAAATGTAGTGAAATAACATAACATTAAAATAAATAAATAAAAAGAAATAAATTAAAATAAAATATAAAAAGTAAAATAAAATAAACAAAAATAAAATAAAATAAAACAAATAAAAAAATTTAATTTGTAAATATAATTTTAATTTGTAATATAAATAAATTAAATTATATTAATATAATAAAAATAAAGTAAAATAGAAAAAGATAGAATAAAATAAAATAAACAAAAATAAATAAACTAAAACGAAACAAATAAACAAACTGAATTAGTGAAATAAAAAATAAATTAAATTAAATTGAAATAATATAAATAAATTAAATTATATTAATATAATAAAAATAAAGTAAAATAGAATAAAATAAGATAAAATAAACTAAAATAAAATAAAATAAAACAACTTAAGCTAAATTGAAATAAATTTAAATAAAAAAATTAAATTATATTAAATTAAATAATAGTAATAATAATAAGATAGATTAAAATAATATAAAAAAGTAATAGTAAAAGATAAAATAAAATAAAATATAATTAAAAAGTTTATTTAAATGAAATAAAATAATAATTAATAAAATAAAATTATAAATAAAAAATGAAATAAAGAAATAAAATAAAACAAAAATTTTATGAAATTTAATTATATTTAACAAAAATAAACTATATTAATCTTAATTAAAAATGGAAAAGACGATATTAAATGAAATTAAACAAAACGTATAGTATGATGCAAATTAAATTAAAAAAATAAAACAGAATTAAATTCAGTTCTTAACAAACTAATCAAATTAATTTTGTACATATATTTTCTAAATTTATTAAAAATGTTCACATCTTTTGCATATTCAACAGACACGACCATTTTCATATGGCCCAGAAGGACTATCAAGGTAAGTTCATTAAAAAAGTGTTTCGTCCTTATGCGATAAAAATATTCGTTTTGGTAGCCTGAGTAGTAGAACTGATAGTTGTAAATTAATTTGACATTTAACTAAATATGTAATTAAATTTTCTTACATTACACTACTACATAAAAAGCATTCATTAATTTCATTCAATTTATTTATTTCAATTTTCGAATTTCCTCCCAACAGCGTTTCTACGCGCTACATCAACCGACAACTTCAACTCGTCTGCGATTGCCAACAAAAGATCGTACAATTCCTCAACTATCTCAAAACTAAAATACCTACAAAACAAAACTTTGCCTCCAGGCAGATACTAATCACATCCATCCCAAGTGCTGCCATCGTCGCCGCACAGCGCTTCTTCATTATAATACCCCGTAAATTGCAACATTTCAAAGACAACTTCGGTGGCATTGTAATCGGTTGCCTAAACGGCTTCGTCGTGGTGCCGCAACGCAGTGTTGGCAATGAAGATGGTGCTCCATCTGCGACTGTTGCTGCCGCTAATGGTGGAGATGCTTCTCTCGTTGGCGGCAGTCGGTCGTCGCCAACATCGTGCCTTAGTCGCATCGCCAGCACCTTGCAACGGCTTGCTGCATTTGCATGTGGCACGTTGTTGCGCTTCACGCGCAGTTGCGCCGATTTGCATAGTTGGCGTTGTTTGGTTGCAAATTGCAGACAGCTTTCGTGCAATATTTTGACATGCTACAACAGCAACTACACCAACTACAGCAACTCCAACATGCATCATTATTACCGCGGCCTAGTTGCATACAGCCACGAATCGGCCAATTGGCTCAATTTACGTGTGCGAAATGTAAGCGATTTGCTAGCGACGAACATATTTTGCTTCTTTCACTATCTACAACGAATTCTGCCGTAGGCAAATTTGTGTTTTTTGCTGTGTGGAAACTTCGTGAAATTAGAAATAAACAAAACAGCAAAAGAAAAAAAACTAAAAAAATAGAAATAGGGAAATACAGGAAAAATTTCAGGTTAAGGTGGCCCGAAAACATATGGTCTCAAGCAGAATTTGAAATTAATATAATCTTATAAGGCACCTAGAAATTTTCGGCAGCCAACAAATTTTTTAAAACGATTTAATTAAAATAGGTATTAGATTTTTGTATAGTTATTTCATATTCTTATCAAAAAGAAATATAAAATATTTACTACATACTATTAACAAACATTTAAATTTTAGAGAAAATAACCTTTACGGTTTTTCTATCATTTTTTAATCTATTTTGTGCGAATAATAATAATTAATATCGTAAACGATAAAAAAAGTTAAAAAAGAGGTTCCAGTTTTTCGAAATCCTAGAAACATATTTTCTTGTATACTTTTGACTACCCTAATATATACGTATATACACTATGGCTTAGGTTGAAGGTGGCGGGGATGGTTTAATTATTTTTTTACTGAAACCACGATGTAATATGCATAATTAAAAACTTAGGTACACAAACTAGTGGTAGTTAAACACACTACACGACTTTTAAATAATTTAATTATTTTTGTTATTTATTTTAAAATACTTACAAATATTTTTAAAGATATAGCTAAATGCTTTCTTATAGGAGCTCCTCACATTGCATTTCTAAAAAAAAAAAAATAATTTTATAAATTTTTTTTCATGCTGCCTCTACTTGTCAACGGGTTTTAATAATAATAAAAATATAAATCTATTGATTCATATATTCTTAAAATTGCACCCATTTACGTACACACCCTCTGACACTTTTATCAAAAAAATCATTTTTTATCAAATAAACTCTACTTCTTTGCCAACCGGTAAACTATTCACAATAGACGACACTATGGTGATGAACAGGTACTGTTTTGTGATCTTTTCATGGCTGTTATGGTTCTATGTGCCATTAATATTATCTGTATACTACATTTAACCTATTCATGTATTGAAAATTGTTCATCTTGTTTGTGAAGTTGAAATTTATTAGTAGAACACAAAGAGTTGCTTTTGTAAGAGCACTATATTGAAAATTAAACAAAAAAATAATAAAAATAGTTTGTAAGTGAACATTAGCATAGCTTTAAAATGGCATAAAATATTTAAATTATGATAAGAATAAATATAAATGAATATTTTTTAAAATACAGTTGTTATTTAATTCAATAGAAATCACCAGGAGCCCTAAAAATGCAAGCCAAAATATGTTTATAGCCAAGAGTCTTGCTAGAAGAGTTAGTTAAGTAGTGAAATAGTAAAAAAAAAAAATATTTTTGATAGCAATAAATGTTATAACTCATTAATATATAAACTCTATGCTCATATATTTATCTGAAAATATTATTTTGATAATACAAACAAAATATTTCTTAAAAAACTTCTAAGGCAGCACAAAACTTTATATTGTATTTAGCTCAACAAAAATAATTTACATAAAAATATAAAATTGGTTTTGTAAGTAAGAAAGATTGTAAATTTTTTTTTTTAAATCTTTTTAAGAAGAAATATCTCAATTAAGTATATGCGTGCATAATTGCTATTATAACCTAAAAGACTCGTAGTTACAATAAATAGTTTTAGTAATTATATAATATTTCTTTATATCGAACTAATATCTAAAAACACTAAAAATATATTTTAAAACTGCTGAAACGTTTTTAATTGCATGCTGCAATTAAATAGACTTGTGAGGTAATGCCTTCATGTCATTCACAAAATAGAGCATAATATTTTATGAATAAAAAAATACATATTACAGCAACAAAATAGAAGCAGTGGGTTTTCCGAAGATTTGGTATGATTGAGGACTGTTAAGGCGTCAGCTGATTTCAACTTTTTATTTAAGTTTGAAAATATAACTCTTATAATCCACGTACATCAATATCTCCGGATCAGATCGAAAACGCATTTCGCTTCTTGTTTAATGTTGTTGTACTATGTACAAAAATTTAGGCATTTGAATGTTCATTTCATAAGAAAAAATTAATTTAAATTCTGTACTTAATTCAATAAGTAAATTGATTAAAACTAATTAAATTTATTAAAATAATATGAAATAAATTAAAATAAAGCAAATTAAAATAAAATAATTAAAATGAAATAATTTAAAAAAAGTTACTAAAATAAACTAAGTGGAAATAAGATAGTATTAAATAAAATAAATAAAAGGAAAATATTAAAATAAATAAAAATAATCTATAATCCCTTATAAATTAATTTTTCTTTATGACTTTTAACGTAAGGTCTAACAATCGTAAACAATTAGGAGAATTTTTTTAGCCTGCTAATATCTGCTATAAAAATAGCCGATAAAAAAAAAGCAGTAAACAAATATTTCTGTATGACATCGATACACATCAAGATTACTTATGGAATATTTATCCGAATTAAACTCTAATAGCGAGATTTTAAACTATTTAAAAATAAGATATATCGTTGAAAAATAGAAATTTTTGGAACATTGTCAATATTTTCCGCTCTATATAAAAGACATTTGTTCATTCATATACAAAGATTCGCGTATAGTGCTTCGGTGATTTTTCACTGAATATAACGGATTTTTCAATAAAAAGTGTTATTTTGATATTCAAAGAAAGGTTTCCTTTAAAGATCGATGGATTTGTTGCTTGTGTGGCACGTAATATCATCGTGTTGAAGGTAAACGTTGCACAGATCAATACTAACATCATTAATCATCTCCCGATAGCGCAATCCATTCACCGTCACTGTTGCTCCAGCCTCATTTTCTATAAAATAAGACTCCGCCGGAACATAAACCGCACCAAACAGTAACACTTTGAGAATGAAAAGGCCATTTAATAACATTTAAATCTTGAGTCTTCCGAACCCCAGATGGGACAGTTTTGATTATTGACGTAGGTGAATATAGGCCATATCAGTGGAGAAGAATTTCCGATGAAATTTTTTTTAGTAAAATTTGACAATTTCATCCATTATTGAAGCGTGTATCGTTTCATTTTTAATACTCAATGGCATAGATTTTACTTGTCAAATGTTGAAAATTTACAGCTACAAAAAAGAGACATCCACCGGAATATCAGGCTATGCAAAATAACATCTCTTGGTGGAAAACCTTCTTTAAATATATTCCTTATTCCTTGTTTTTACCTTTTAAGAAAAACAAAGATAATGATTTTTTATTTAAAAAAATGAATATTCAATTGCCCTAACTTAAGTGTTGAAAAAAGCATGCGATTAAATAAATATTCACACCACATTTGACCATAAAATCTCATAAATGTACGTATATATGTGTATATATACTAAATGCACTCCGCTTATATATAAATTACTAGTTCAAAGTTGATTTGCTAAACCAATAAAATTTATAATAGATTAATAAAAAAAATAGAAAGGCCGTTACTTACTCATTTTTCTCTCTCTCTCTCTCTCTTTCCCAACCCCTTTCTACAATACAGAAGTAAACCCGAGTACACCAGCTATACGACCCGTTATCATCCCGTTGCTTGTTGTGATAACAGCAGCATTTGCAACTGCGCCAACAAAAACAACAACAATAATAGCAATAGTTTATGCACCCAACAACAGCAACAAACACACACATGTTGTTCCTGCAATGGCAGCAATAATAATCTACCTGCAAGCGCCACAGAAGCATCAGCAGCACAGCAACAACAAATACGTCGCCACACAATCATCTCTACCACACTGAGCAATTACAATCAACAGTTAGCATTGGCCCCGCGACGTGCTTCGATCGCGTGGGAAAAACCAACAGCAACAGCAGCTGCAACAACACCCACGCTGACCCAACAGTCGTCAGCAGCAAGCACACACGCGCCACCACCAACATCAGCCGCTGCAACAGTCAACCATATTTACAAACCCGTTAAAATTACACTAATCGGCGAGCCATTGAAGCAATGGCAATGGAATGCTGTTGGCAATGGCAAGACAATAACCGAAAGTAATGGGAATGGCAAGTGTGAAGTGGGCAATGGTGATAAAAATAGCAAGAATGTAAGCAGCATCAACAGCAGCAGTAATGACAGCAGCGTCAGTGGCGGTGGCAGAGGGAGTGATGGTAGATATGAGAGTATTTGCAATGGTCATAGTAATGGGGTGGCCAAAGCGGTTGGTAATGGTGTGAGTAACGGTTATACCAATGGAAATAGCAGCAAGGCAAATGGTTATAACGGTAACATGAGTGTTGGTGTTGTTGGTAATGGAAAACTAAAAACAGTGTCTTCTGAACCAAATCAAAATCAAAATTTCTCGAATAATTGGCACCAACAGCAAACACATGTACAACTGTCAAATAAAAATGCCTACATGCAACAACACCAGCAAAAACAAAAGCCACTACAAGTCTATCAACCAACAAATGGCAGTAGCAATGGCAATTTCAATCCAACAGTTACTATAGTCTGAGCGCGAATGTTTTTGTAGTTAGTAATGTAATGACTATTATTAATAATGACAATTATATATACATACATAGATGCATGCACACATACAGATATTATTATACTACATAAACTTCATGTTAAGATAAGTTTTGAAGCAATTTCCAAAAAAAAAACGTAAAAATATATCTATTAGAAAAAAGAATTAGAGTAAAGAAAAAATATCTTCTTTATTTCACACACATATACACATATTTACATACATATTGATATCTAATATATTTGTTGTCGGCCAAGTAAGCAAGTAAGGAAGATTTCGAGTAGGGGTTTTTTTCATTCCATATATACTTTAATTCATTTTATTTATTTATTTATTTTATTTATTTATTTTATTTTTTTTTTAATTTTATTTATTTGTTTTTATTTCTTTTTTTATATTTTTTATTTTATTTTATTTTATTTGTATTATTTTAATTTAATTAATTTTATTTTGTTTTATTCTATCTTATTTTATTTTATTTTATTTTATTTTATTTTATTTTATTTTATTTTATTTTATTTTATTTTATTTTATTTTATTTTATGTTATTTTATTTTATTTTATTTTTTTTTTATTTTTATTTTATTTTATTTTTTTATATAATTTATTTTTACTCCCTGTCAGAACTATTTGAAATTTGAAGAAGTTTTCCTTCATAATGGTTATCGTTTTTTCCAATAGCTGAACATTGGGATGTAGTTCGCAAGTATTTTAATTTTCGTTCATGAATTGGCTTGGGAATATTCATTCGGTTTTGAAGTATTCACTTTATATTGAAACGTATTACAATTTCATAAATAAGTTAATGTCCTGTTGTATTTTGCCAAAAAAATGAATTTTTGGCATACACAAAATGGGCTTCAATGACAAATTCAAAGAGGCAAATATATAATTCTTTAATGAAATTAGTTTAAAATATTATATGAATTATTACCATTACTATAATTATTGTATTAATATTATCATTATATTTGTAGTTATCATTATTTTTATTAGTATTAGTATTGTTATTATTACTATTATAATTATTATTAATATTGTTATTATTATTATTATCATTATTATTATTATTATTATACTGTTACTATTATTATTACTCTCATTATTGTAATTAATTACATTGTTATTTTGAAAAAGCCTTGCCAAGTTTAGAACGACTTTTGAATACTTGAGATAAATAATTAAAAAAAAAAAACTTTTGTAGTTGCCAGATCATTGCCTATTCATATTAATTTCCAAAGTTGATTCACGCCCTTAATATGATCAAATGTCATAAATTCTTCAATGCACCCGAGGATGTCCCACAAATATTCGTGTTGAAAAAATCTTGGCTCAGATAACAATGCATTTTCCTTTTTTCCTGTATATTTTTTACAACAACTATCACAACTACTTTTGTAATAACCAAAATAAATATATACAACGCACATTGTTTCTATTTATACAACTAATAAATATATATTTACACACTTTTGAGATTTTATTTTCTAATTTAGTAATAATTTTAGTAAACTTGCAATAAACAATAGTGAATAAATGAAAACAATTATCGATACCATATATGTATGTGTGTATTTAGTAAGCAGAAATTAATTATTATTCTGATATAATTGCGCATGTATGGTTGAAAGAATAAGATTAAATAAAAATCAGCAAACGTAAAAGTGAAAAGTATTAAATTAGTGCTTAGGCTTGCATATATATAAACAAACAAACATAAATTCAAATAAATTAACTATGAAAACTATATATATAAAAATATATGTATTAAATAACTTACATACAAACAACTGCAAAGCAAATATATGTATGCGCATATATATTTAGAAATTCATTAATTATATATAATTTGTAAAATGCAGCAACTGCTATCAGAAAAAAGTAAAAAAATACAAATAAAAAAACAAGATCAACCTACAGATGCTTGTACTACACCTTAGGCATTTACATGCTTACATCCACACATACCTACATGCATAACATTACTATAAATAAATGATCATAATCGTCCGAAATGATTATAAGCGTGTTGTAGGCATGCCTTATCTTTAAAATATATTTAATATAATATATACAAGCATACATACAGACATAGACATATTTATGAGCGCACTTAATATGAATAGTGGCGTACATATATACACATCTGCATACATATATAATTTATTAGTGGTAAATAGCTCAATCCAATTTAGCTTAATTTTATTATCAATAAGTCCATATACAAACATACATCCACACGCTGATGTAGGCATGTTTAATTAACCTAAATTACATTAAATTTTGCATAAATTATTTATATTTAATTTCTCCGTAGTTTAGTAAGTATAAGTAAAATATTCAAATATTTGTATTTTATTTTGAAAATTGTTAAATAAAAATTATGTACACAGTTTTCCTTACGTAAACATATAAGTGGACTTGTTTACACAGAGCTTCATTGAATGTAATTGAAAAGCGAAGGTAGACAGACAGACATTCATCTTATTCGCTAAAACTATATAAATCAACAATATAAAGTTATTATAATAAAACTCGTACTTCATGTACTAATTTGAAAAAATATTTTAAAAATTAGTTTTTGTCTATAAAAATAGCTGTGGTGGTAAAAGGGCTGTCTCGCAGGAAAAGAGACAGGAACTTTAATTTTCAAAACTCACTTAATAAAAATTATTTTAATTTAAAATTTAAAAATTTGATGTCATTTGTAACAGCAGCTTCCCTAATCAACTACGAAACTTTGTAACTCCACAAATATATACTAAAAGATGTTTTATTTAAATCATTTCAACAGATCGCACGAATAATACAGAAGTCACACCGAGCCAAGTCATTGAGTAAAGTGAATTTGGGACGTTGAAAACAGATTTATCGTTTAAAAAAACCTCGAGTAGGTTCATTCAATGAAACCCTTGTATCAGGCAACAGGAGAGATCATCAATATCAAGCAGAAAAGGCGGATAAAAACTTCAATATTAGCAGTTATGTGAGTTGAAAAAAAAAACTTAATGGATAATACCTCCCAAATCTCAAACTAAGTAATTTTGTTCGATGTAAAAAGTTGGTGTTTTTGTAGCGGCTATACAACCCCGCTTAGGAGCAGGGAAGATCAATCTAAGTCTTTAATGTGATCGAACGGGAGGTCCAGGAAACGAGCTGTTTTGACGGTTTCGGACAAGAGAGAAAGGAGGCTTAGATGAGTAGGGTTTGAGCAGCATGCGGTGGTTGCATTGGGTATGTCGGGGTCAATACTGGATAAGTGGAATTTGGTCAACTATAATATTTAGATCCTAATTGTGACAGTATTACTCGTGCCTCAAGAGGCAGCTCGAACTTTTCGCCTGTAATAGGTTGTGATTGGACTACTCTTCAGCAGTTCTTGTACGTGGTGCTGAATGGAGTCCTTGAAGACAGATACTCTTTTCTTGAGATCACTAGGTGTTAGTTCGGCTTCAAATCAACGTCTATTAGCGAGTTCTCTTCTGTAGCATCCCAGCCGATATCGTTTGCACAGCATAGCATCATGATTTTTAACTTGTAGCATGGATGATTTTCTCTAAAAGTTATACGCAGGTGACATCAAAAGTTTTCTTGTCGCGGCCTAAGGGCGGTGTTCTGGTAAGCTTATAGCTTCGTCATCTTTTCTCCAGTTGTTTCCGCCTAAAGCTTTGATGATTTTGTTGCGGCTCTTTATTTTTATGGTAATTGCAATGGTATGCCAAGTGAAAGAGTGCAGCCTGTCGAATGAAATCCCAGTAACTTCGTGTGGTTAATTGGCGGAATTTTGACGCCATCGACTTTCCAGTGCAGTGAAGAAGTGGGGAAGGTCAGCGAGATGGCAGTTAATTTCGAACATAAGTCATTAATATCCTGGCATGACGCAAATGTCGAGCACTTATCGGCATATAAGATCAATATGGTAAAGGAGGGAGCTTCGAAACTAGAAGTTAAACAAAAGTGGTGAGAGGACACCATCCTGCGGGATCACATGTTTAATCTTAAGGAGTTTGATTGTCGACCATTCGGGTAGCCCATGGTCTACATCTTCAGCCCCAGCGATAATTAAAAGTTCTCAATGTTCGTTGGTAGCACTGAATAACTGGCGGTATCAAAAGCTTTTGACGGATCCAGTGCCCCACCGCGTTTTGTTGAGGTCATGAATTATCTGGGTGTTTATAGCATCAAGTACAGTTATAAGGCTGTACACTTCTCGGAACCCATACTGAAGTACTGCTGGGATCGGATGGTGTGTGCAAGATTGGTGCAGCAAGGCCCCAATTTGCTTTGCTTTTGTGGAGGGGAGAGATATCTGCTTTCGCCTTCCCGATAACTCCCTGAACATCTTCTCTGAAGAAATCAGAATTCGTACAGACACTATAAATCCTGTCATCCAAAAACTTCGGGAAACCTGATTTAAATAAACAAGCAGATTTCATACTTAAATACATATGACATGTTGATATGATCGTATACGTGTTTCGAGTGAACTGATTTTACTCTTTAATCAACATGCTCTTAGAAAAATCCGTGTGACTGTGTGTTGATATCAATCCGTAGCTTTTAACAAACCCAAAGAGAACATGTTGCGCAAAGAGCGTTTTCAGTTCGGCATTTTAATTGCTTATAAATTCTGTGGAAACGAGTCTCTCAGCCACAACAACAACTATTTGATTAAACATTTCCCAAACAATGCGAAATTGCGCCAGTAAGCGACTGTGGCTTGTGGAAGACGCTTGAACCGGCAGTGAATCATGGTTTACCGTGAATTTGCAGTTAAGCTGATTTTTTGCATAATAATAAGCCAACGATGGCAGTTGTTGTTAGCGCAGAAGTGCAAGGTGTTAAGAGGTGCAACTAATCTTGGAATTTACCAATGTCAAGGAGTGCAAACGCTAAGTGAAGTAGAGGATGAACTCACGCCCAGCTGGCGGGGTTTAGTGGTATTGAATCGGAAAGAAGAATTCTTTGACTTGACAGGTGAGTATTTCTTTCGAATAAATGCATGTATTTGTATGTATCCACGCTCTAACAACGCATTATCATTGTGCAGCGCAATCGGGCGAACAACTAGAGCAAGAACAAACGAAGTGGATGCAAATCACTGATTTGGACTTATCACAGTCTGGTGCTTTGAATCTGGACGATCAAGGCTTCAGCGCTTTCACCGCTTTGATGCGTTTAAATATCAGTGGCGCGCTATTGACTGAACTGAAGCCACAATATTTTGCAGTGAACTCAAAACTAAAGCAACTCGATGCGAGTCGTAATGACTTTCAGTGCTTGAAGGAGGAGAATTTTCAGCGTCTGCTGCAATTGAAGGTGGCCAATTTTTCCTTTAATAACATTAGACGCATTGAATCCGACGCTTTCGCTGGACTAACCCATTTGGAGTACTTAAATTTGGAGAACAATGCTTTAACGAATGCCTCTGTTGGCGCCTGCAGCAGCCTGCGCGAGCTAACGCTTGCTGATAATGACATTAAAAAGGTGTGTCCGCACAGCGTCGACTGCGCTGTAACTAATTTCATGTGTCTTATATTTTCAGTTATCACCCTATGATTTTGTGGGCTTACCACAATTGCGACACTTGCGTCTCACCTCCAACTCCATACAGAGCATCGCAAACGGCGCCTTTCAACCGCTCAACAAGCTTACTATACTCAGTCTTGCTGGCAATTCGTTGCGCCAACTTTCAAAAGAAACATTTCGTGGCTTGGAACGTGCCTCCCTGCAGTACTTGGACCTCAGCTCTAATGACTTAACAACTTTGTCGGCAGAACACTTCGCACCATTAGGGAAATTGCAAATTTTGAACCTCGGTAGCAATCAGTTAAGCTCACCAACCCCTGAACTCTTCGCTGGTTTACCGCTTCTACGTAAACTCTACATATACGAAAATGACATGAACGCGCTTCTTGCAAATACTTTTGCGAACCTCACAGCGCTCGATACCCTTGATGTGTCCGGGAACAATATTCAAAAACTGGGTGCAGATGTATTCGGCACAACGTCTCTACCGCGCTTCCGTAAACTTTTGATAAAAACCAACAATATGAAACATCTGCACCCGCTTGCTTTTGCTGCATTACCTTCTCTGGAGTACCTCTCAATAGGTTTCAATGTGCTGACCTCTCTGGATAAGCGCTTGTTTGAACCGTTGCGTCATCTGCGAAAATTGCATTTGGGCAACAATTTGATTGAGGAAATACCATTTGATGTACTCAACATATTCAATGAGCTCACAGAATTTCTGTTGGATAATAATAAATTGTCATTTCTCCCCGAGCTAAACGCCACACATTTTCCGAATTTGCGCAAATTTTCATTGGAAGGCAACCCATGGCAATGTCAGTGTCTGGATGAACTGTTCGATTGGTTGAATGCGAAGAAAGTGGAGTACTTTAGGCCGCAGAGTCCTTTTTTCCAAGGAGAAAAGTCACTTTGTGTTGTATCCGATAAGGATTCGTGCATACGGGACTTGGCGTGGGTAAAGGAGGTAGGAATTTTGGAAAACTAGTGTTCCTTCAACTAAGAGGAAGAATATATTTAAGATATTTAGTTAGTTAAGTACTTTTTTACGATTAAAAATAATTAAACCATTTGTTGTAATTTAGAATGATAAAAAAGCCATGGTGAAAGGATAAAAAGGTGTAATCAATAGCTACGTGCTTATTGTAGTTTAGACAAAATCCGCAATCTTATTGCCAGTGTTGCCCACTCTACTATAATTCACTGAGAAAATTAGTGAAATGGTACTAAAAGTATTTTGTTCAAGTATTTCGTTAAGAAAATCTAAAAAGATATCAGTTTTTAGAGTTTGAATTAAAAGTAGTCGTCACAAAATTTTTATTTTTTTTTAAAAAGAAAAATGTTCGAAAAGAAGAAATCTTTAAGAATTATACAGAAAAGCTCAGGAAATAAGTTCAAAGTAAATGAATTTCAATTGATATAGAACGTTCGTGGGGACCTCATTCCTATAGTCGAGATATCGTATGAACGAGTTTTTGGTCTTAAAATCGTTTACAACTACAGCTCGATGCGTCCATGAATTGTTTGCCCACAGTTTCGGCCGTTTACGATTGATGTTTTCACGCAAACGCCTCAAAACTCTCAAGTAATACTCTTTACTGACCGTTTGAACGAATTCATGATGAACAAAGCCGCGAATATCGAAAAAAACAAATTCCGGAAACTTTCTAGTCTTAATGTACATCTACAATTTTGTGAGGTAAACGTCGAATTTGTTTTTTATTTGATTTCTTTAATTCATTGATTTATTTAACAAATAATATATTACTTAAAAAGAAGTAATAGCTATTTGTTTTCCTAATATCAAGCAAACGTAATCAAAAATGTGATTTTAAAGAATAGATTGAAACCAGATCTTATTGAATGCCTAGCTCATGCTCAAAACACACCCATTAAAATTCAGGTCTCTATGATCAGTGGTTTGGACTCTGGGCTATTGGATTAGTCATTCAGGGCAAATCCCTGGGTGGAATGATTTTCATAATACTCATTCTATATTAAAATAAAAATGTAGTGGGAAAAATAGTTACCCAAATTTCTCTTTTTCTATTACGTTAAAAAACCGTACCGAAATAAGATTACGAAAAAAGTGAAGTGACGTCAACTGATCACACCTTGTAATGATTACACAATGATACACAGGTAGCCTTTTGCTATTCGAAAAAATCATTTTTATTACTCGATTTACTTTGTATTCTTTTGTTTCCATTTCTTTGGTTGAAATATTTCTATTATTGCAAAAATATCGGCTATACCAAATCTTTTTGAGGCAATCATTACAAGTCAGATAACGTTTTCGATCTCCTCAGTACTGTCTAATTCTTAACACGCGTTTTGTAAATGAAAATCAACACTTAAAAATTTGCTTGAATTTGTGTCATATATCTCTAAAGCCTTTAGAGAAAATAAGCAAACTGACGTTATCTACGCCGACTTTAGCAAAGCATTCGATAGGGTTAATCACTCAATTCTCATCCAGAAACTAGATTCCTCCAATGAGTTTCCACTTATCTCTGCCATAGAACACAAGGTGTAACATTAAAAGACACTTTCTTCTTCTTCTTTATTGGCGTTGGCACCGCTTACGCGATTATAACCGAATCAATATAGAAGCGTCATTCTTCTCGCTTTTCCGCTGCCTGGCGCCAGTTGGAAATGTCAATTGAACCCAGGTCACTCTCCACTTGATCCTTCCAACGGAGTGGAGGTCTTCCCTTCCTCTGCTTCCACCAGCGGGTACTGCCTCAAATACTTTCAAAGCTGGAGTGTTTTCATCCATTCGTACGACATGACCTAGCCAGCGTAGCCGCTGTCTCTTCATTCGCTGAACTATGTCAATATCATCGAATTGCTCGTACAGCTCATCGTTCCATCGTCTGCGGTATTCGCCGTTGCTAATGCGTAAAAGACCATAAATCGTTCGCAATTTTTTTTTCAACGAAGACTCCTAGAGCCTACTCATCAGATATCGACATCGTCCACGCTTCCGAGGTATATAGTAGGACCGGTATGATGAGCGACTTGTAGAGTTTGGTTTTCGTTCGCCGAGAGAGGACTTTACTTTTCAATTGCTTACTCAGTCCAAAGTAGCACTTGTTGGCAAGAGTGATTCTGCGTTGGATTTCCAGGCTGACATTGTTGTTGGTGTTAATGCTGGTCCCTAGATAGACGAAATTATTTACGACCTCGAAGTTATGACTGTCAACAGTGACGTGGGAGCCGAGTCGAGAATGCGATGACTGTTTGTTTGTTGACAGGAGATATTTCGTTTTGCCCTCATTCACTACCAGACCCATTCGCTTCGCTTCTTTATCAAGTCTGGGGAAAGCAGAACTCACGGCACGATTGTTGAGGCCAATAATTTCGATATCATCGGCGTACGCCAGCAGCTGTACACTCTTGTAAAGACACTTTATCACAATTAATTAATGTCTCATCAGGAGTTCCTCACAGTAGCCATCTCGACCCGATTCTGTTTCTGTTATTTATAAATGATATATCTTCCGTAATAAAACATTAAAATATCTTATATGTAAAACTTTGTATGTCATATACAAATTCTATTTTTATTTTTATTTCATTTAATTTTATTTTATTTTAACAATAGCAATGATATGCCTTTGAACCTTCAGAAGAGTAAGATCATGTGCTTTTCACGAAGACTTGTTCAACCCTCTCCTTTTACACTTAATAACTGTATTCTAGAAGAAGTGTACAACTTTGTTGATTTGGGGATTATGACGGACCCTAAGCTCAATTTTCATCTTTATATCAATACCACAGTCTTAAAAGCTAAAAATGTATTTACCTTTGTCAAAAGATGGTCAAAAGAATTTAAATACCATTATGTAACTAAAGCACTTTATACGACTTTGGTGAGACCAATATTACAATATGGTTCGCTGGTAATGGTACCCCAATTGTCAAGTTCATTCCGATAAGTTAGAGTCTGCTCAAAAACAATTTTGTTGCGTTAAGTCATTTCCGATGGAACTTTACGATAAATTTTCCTCCTTATACCAACCGTTTAAAGCTTCTTCTTTTTACCTACTCTCGCAAGTCGTAGATAGGCGCATTTTTCGTAGTGAAACTTCTTAACGGATCAGTTTGTGGTTCACGACTCTTGTCTTAATGATTAGAAAATATAAATGTACTTATTTCTCGGAAATGTATGTAAGTTCGATTGCTTGAAATATAGCTATTTGCCTAAATACACATAGGTATATTACACATATATTATTTCCGGAAAGGGAATCGCAGAACAGCAGATCAATGATGAGTTATTGCATCGATATTGTGCGTTATGGGTATGAGTACCGCGCTGCTTACTTCGTGGTGATTTTGTTGTAAATATTCCCCAAAGGAGTTTCATCCTTAGCCGAATAAAAATCCGGGTCATTCCGATATAAAGACTCGACTGTCGCAGGAACTTTTGGATTTTTGTCGCCTTTTATGGCAGGCATGCTTTACCGTACTTCGAAATATTCATCAGTGACGCCAGAGAGCGCAATTTGGCTATCGTTCTTACTAGGCGCCGATAAGATTTTAATCGTAGGCTGTGGGAAACCATTCGCTATAAAAAATCGTTAAAAAATTAACTACAATTATTTTTAAATTGGCAAGTGTGATGATTGTGATGAACTACTTAATTTATTTAAATTTTTCCAACGCCATGAAGGGCACCACTATTCTATTCTATTTATATCTGATACGCATTTCCATAAATAGGTAAAAAATAACTAGCCGCTGTAATACTTCAAAACCAAATTTTGAATGCACATGTGTACATACTGTAACGAACCCGGTTCTCCTCTCTATAGCTGGGCTATCACTCACCCGGATTATGGGTCTCTCCTATAATGCTGATTCCAAAAGAGGAAAGTAAAGGACAACAGGAGTACACACTTACCTTATTACTGCTGTGCTGCCCTTTTTATGCTAAAATCTGCCTGCAGGTGGACAGTTACGCGTTGCGTTGTTGGTAGGTCTATCGCCTATACTCCTTTGCCCTACTTAACAACGACGGCTTGCTACGCTAGTGATTGGTGCTTTCCTAACTTAAATGATTAAATATTTAAAATTCATCGTTTAGTTTCATACATATATATCTTTATCTATATATATGCATATGTATATATATATATATATAATTAATTCTATAACTATGTCTACCATATATGTTCTTCAATGCATGTGTATATACCTATGTATGTTCATAGATATATATATAATATATATATGTGTGTGTGTAACTTCTCTTGTTGTTGTTGTTGTTGCTGTGGAGGCTTCAAGGCCTTAGACTTGGAGTCTTCACACCCCGCCTTTATTTCCCGTAAGGGCACGTGATGGTTATCACGTCGGCTCCTGAAATTCTTACACGATACCAGACGCCTCTTGTCTCGTGTCGGAACGTCTGTCGCTTACCGGGTTATTGCTGCACTCTTTCCCGGATTTTTGTTACTCGGTAGCGGGTCGACGTTTCGTGTTATTTCGCCATTGTTGTGTTATTGTTGTCGGCTCTGCTGTTTGTCGATGCCATTTTTCAATTTCGTTGACTACTTCTGGTTCTACCTGTGGCTCTTCGGTCTCCTTCAGCCATTGCTCCAACCCGCGGTCTTCCTCCGCTAACAGGGTGAACGCAGTCTCCTCCACGATGCTGTAATCCTCATCGTCTACCGCTTTCGTACCTTCAATCGCACGTTGTTGTTGAGGTCGTGTGTGCGCGGTCCGGTAGTTGAAGATTTTCATCGTCATCGTGACACGACGGGTGTATTCTGTCTACCCGTCGCCCAGTCGCTGGCTGTCTTCTTCGGATATATCGATTTCGCCTCTTCTTATATCTTCGTCTTCTTCATCCGACGAGATTACTATCTAATATGGCTCTTGCATATCGCTGTCACTTACTGTTGTTGTTTCCTGAGTTTCATTACGCGCTGCGTTTATTTCCGCCTCAGTTAGTCGGCGTATGCGCACTTTCAGTGAACCGGAGGTGCTTGTTGACTTGAACATTTTCGTTGGTCGCTGATCACTCTTAATTGTTTATTTTCTTGTGTGCTGTGTTCTTTTATACTAGGCTCGCTTCTCTGTGACTTTCGAATGTAACAAACTGTATTTCTCCCTTCTTGTATTTTGTTGCTGTGCTTTCCAAATTTAAGTTTACTGCTCTATGGCTTTGTTATTGTTTTTAAATTCTTTAACTGTTGGGCAATGTTGTATACCATACATGTTCAACGACAAGGATTGTTGATCTGGGAATCATTTTCCTCATTTGGGTGGTATTGCCGGTTATTATTACTATTGTCATATAATTATTATTATTATTATTATTTTCTGTTGTAATTGCCATAATTATTGTTCCTATTATTTTTATTATTATTATTTGATTTGATTTCTTTATTGTACTCCTTTTTGGGTTACATATCACATATCGGTTGTTTACAACAAGATATATAAAATTATTGCTAAATTATTTTATAAATTATTTACAGAAATTTAAATTTCAATATTCAAAAACGAACGAACAATTGATGTTGTTGATAATATTACAGATTTTTGTATACTCAAAAACTTTTCACTTAGTTGGAGCTGCTCCAGCATCTTTAGCAATATTTTGGGAACCACTCCTGTCGACAAGATGATAATCGGTACAACTATAACTTTGCCCAAGTGCCACATCTGCTTTACTTCTGCTGCCATTTGCTGATATTTCTTGCTCTTTTCGCTATAGCATTCTAGAAGATTATGTGAGTTAGGTATGCCGACATCAATAAGAAGAGCTCGCGTTTCCTTTTTCTCGACAAGAATAACATCTGGCCTGTTATGCTGGACACTCCTATCTGTCAGAATCGTGCGGTCCCAGTATAGTTTATGTTCTTCGTTCTCTAGGACTGGAGCAGGCTTATATGGTATTTGTAGTAGGGCATCTCTTCTCTTAAAAATTTAGAACGTATAGCAAGACTCCGATGGATAATTTTAGCCACGTTGTTATGCCGTGTCAGGTATTCAGTAGCCGCTAACATAATATACGCCCCTGTGATATACTGTATAGTTTCTGTTTGTTGTTAGCAATTTCTACATCTATCATTGTCGATTTGTTTGCGAGCAATGTGTTTTAAATAGTTTTTTATTGCAATTACTTGGTCTTGAATTGCAAACATTAGTCCTTCTGTTTGTAAGAAGATGCCCGCATGTTGCAACCATAGGTTTGAAGCACAAGTGTCGATCTGAGGTTGGCTCAATATATGTGGATGCCTACCATGTAATGTTTTAATCTTCCAGTCATTTAGCAATTTTTCTGTTTGCATCGCTTCTGTTATTTCGTCAAGTTGCGTGTTTCTGAGATTCAAAGCTGTATATCTCTCGTCCGCTTTGCATATTGCTATGTGGAGGGGCGTGTTCTGTTGTAGAAAGTATCGGCGCAAACTAGAGACTTGTTTTTTGCAGAGATGCATGATATCAATAAGTCCACCCCCGCCTGAGCTTCCAGGCAAGTTTATTCGCTCGATTGCTGATTTAAGGTGATGGGCACCGCATTTCGTTAGCAGTGTTCGTGTTGCTCTTTTCACGTTTTCTAGCTCCGTATCGGACCATTTTACTATACCAAAACTATACGTTAGTTTAGGCATATAACAGTAAGTAATTCTTCGTATCATAACATTATGATAATTTCTTCTAGTTTGCATAATACCCAGATATATGTAGGTAACGTCAGTGTCTAACGCTTCTATATATTCGCTGCCTGTTAGTGCGAAATTTCGCGATACCATGTTCCACACTGAGAGTTTTGCACTTGTCTAGCCCAAAAGACATGCCTATATCTTTGGAAAATTCTTCCGTTATTTGCAATAGCTCATTAATATTGCGTTCAGATCCTGCTTACAGCTTTATATCGTTCATATAGAGAAGGTGCGAGAGCTTAAAAATCATTTCGTCCGTGCTTTTTATTTTGAACCCAGCTTTAGATGAATTAAGTGCAAGGCAAAACCACAGAGGGCTTAAGCTGTCCCCTTGCAAAATACCTCTTTTTATAGGTATTGCAGTTGACTTTGATAGACCCTTGCTTGTTTTAATATTGAGCATTATCTTCCAACTATTCATTAAATATTTAGCAATATTTATTATATTTTGGGCTATTTTATATATGCGTAACACTTCTAAAAGCCATGAATGAGGTACGCTATCATAAGCTTTTTGATAATCAATGTATGCTGTATATATGTTTCTTTGTTTGTGGTATGCCTGCTCCATTATAATGGCGTCTATAATAAGTTGCTCCTTGCATCCCTGTGAGTCTTTACACACCCTTTTTGCTCCATGGCCAAAATTTTTTCATCCGCCAAGTGTTGGTAAAGTTTATTTGCTACACAGGCAGTTAGTAATTTATAAAAAGCGCATAAACATGTAATAGGTCGATATTTCGCCGGATTTTTAGTATCATTTTTGTCTTTCGGCAATAGGTATGTTTGTCCTTTAGTTAAAAACCTTGGTATTTTTGCGGTGTCCTGTAGAAAAGATGTATAAAATTGGGCAATGTATACGTGAACGCAGGTAAATTTCTTAATCCAGAAATTATAAACATTATCGGGGACTGTTGCCTTCCTGTTATGCGTTTGCTTGATGGCGTTGCTTATATCCTTTTCTATTATAGTGACATTGTCCATTTCTTTAATTCGTTCAGCGTTTTCGTATTCTTTTCTTATCCATATCGCATTTACATTGTGTGTTTTTTCTTGTGCCCATATTGTTGACCGGAAATTTTCAAAGTGACTGATCTCAGGTACTTCATTAGAGGTTGTTGTATCGTCTTCTTTAATACGTCTATAGAAGAATTTTTCGTTTCGTTGAAAAGTTGAGTTTGCTTCCTTGCGCTTTTCCGATAATGTATAACTGCGCAGACGATTTTCTTTTAGCGCAAGTTTTTGCCGCAGTGTATCACACAAGAGTTCAGCTGTACTATTTATTTAATTGATCGTGTTTTGAATGGACTATGTGAGTTTCCATAATTTTTTCAAAGGACTTTAATACTTTTGCACTTGTGTTTCCCTTTATGCATTGAGTCACACGACCAAGTTGCATTCGTAGTACTTCAACCTGACGTGCAACGCGATGTTTCCAAGCTGGGATAGACTTTTTATTAGCAGAATTAAAATTATTCCTTGGTTTGATTTTTCCACCAAGTGAACGCAGAATTGCGACAGCTGCAGCATAAACCATAGTTGGTAACTCATTAAATGTCTGAACGTTGTTTCTCAAATAAGTTGGCAAAATACGAGTGTTCATGCAATTAACTGCCATCGCCATTTTTCTAGTGGAACTTTGTTTTGGAACAGATGGTCTCAAAAGAGGATCAGTTCCAGCGAATTCTGTTATTGCTGATTGAAATTCAAAATTTAAGTTTATATACAGTTCATCTGTGTTATTCTGGTCACTTTGGGTTGGCGGATTATCCAGTACTTGACTTGCGGGTTCGTTTACTATGTTTGTTGCTGAAGCATAATTGCGGTTGTTGACACCGTTATCATTTTCTTGCCGAGTTTCGTGTGTGATCTCTAGTTCCCTAGCAACTTCTTGCTTTAGCTCTGCTAGTCTTCGTTCAGCTATATACTAATTTCTCACTATTGCACTTCGTTGAACGTTGACAGCCATACTCGGATACGCGTCTTGGAAGGCTTCAAACAGGCGTGGTCTATATCCGTTCGTTTTCGTCTCATTTTGGGTTATTTGGTAATAGCTACGCATAATAAACTCGTTCATTTCTACTGTCCATTTTATGCGTTGCGAGGGGGATACAGACGCTCTTCCGAAGCTTCCTTTGATATATTAGGGACCAATGTGCACTCACGGGGTGGTTAGCCCTTCGCGAGGTTCTGCGTGATTCGCGTGCTTGCTACGCACGTAAAGTGTTTCCACCTCTCACTGCGATTCTCCAGTTTTGGTCCGCGGATGGTATTTTATTTCCCATCTACCCTGTATATCTACCGGGCCTCCCCTATCCGCCACCTGGGGACGCGTCCGATGGAAGACTGGAAAACTCCGCACGGATATTATTATTATTTTTATTTTTATTATTATTGACTCCGGTTGTCGTCCTTCTTAAAACTTTGATGGCTTTTTTTTTTCTTCTTTTACTTCTTCTTCTGTGTGTTTTTTTTTTTCTTCATGTTCTTTCTCGTTCTTCATTCTTTTCGGCTCCTTTCTTTGTTTCTTCGGCTTCTTCTTCTCTGATCATTCGGCTTTTTATTCTTCTTCTTTTCTTCTCTAGTTTTTCGGTTTCTTCTTCTTTTGTTGTTTACTTTTCTTCGGCTTCTTCTCTGATTCTTCGGTTTCTTCTTCTTCTTCTGTTTTCTTCGGTTTCTTCTTCTGTTTTCTGCGGCTTCTTCTTCTTTTCTTCCCTGGTTTTTCGGTTTGAGATTGGCCGCTCCTTATTTGGCGATTGTCTCCCTATTTGGCAAATGTTCCCTTATTTTGCCGAGTTATCCCTTTTTAGCTGATTTACCTATTCTTCGCATTGTGTCGAATTAGGCTCGGATCCCTGCCGGTGAGGGTTGCTTCGGGCGCCTATTGTTTTGTTTCCATCCTCATTCCCAGCGTGGTACGGTTTGAGCACATCTAGGTGCGCAGTTCTCCTTTTTCCGTTATCCATCCTGTCTAATTCGACGATTACCGATGATACGAAATTCATTACTCGGAATGGTCCGCCGTATCTCGGAGCCAACATAGCTGCGAAGTTTTCCTTCACCTTCGATAAATGACGCTCCTTCACGAGGACTCGGTCTCCTATCTTCTGGTGCCACATTCGTCGACGTAAATTGTAATATCGAGCATGTTCAATACATGCTTTTTTTGGTTTCTTCGTACCATTTTGAACATTTCTCGCATCTTTACTGCCATGTCCGCCGGGGTTGTGGTTATCTCGTCTGTGCCAAATGTGGATTCGTAGTATAGTGTTTTCAGTATTTGTGGTTCCCGGCCTTGTACTAAAAATGCCGGACAGAATCCAGTGGCCTCTCATGTGGTGGTATTTTGGGCTAGTGTTATTTCTGGTATACTGTCATCCCAATACTTCTGGTATTTACCCGTAAACTGTGCTAGCTTTGGTTTGATATGTCTGTGTGCTCTCTCCGTCGGGTTTTCTTGCGGTGTGTACGGGGCTGTTAATTAACGTTTTACTCCGTATCCTTGGAGTAACCTTTTGAACTCTTTGCTCGTAAGCTGGGTTCCGTTGTCGGTAATTATAATCTTCGGGGCCCCAAATCGGACGAGTATGCGTTCTCTAAACGCCTTGATGAGGCCTTCGGCTGTCGCTTTCCATAACGGGACAATCTCTACCCACTTCGAGAATTTATCGATGAACCCCTGTATCGTCGTGTTTCCATGTTTTGACCGTGGGTGTGGGCCTACAAAATCTACGCATACTGTTTCCCAGGGTTCTTCGGCAATTTGAGTTAACATCTTACCCGCGGCTTGCTGTTGGTTTGGTTTAAATATTTGGCACGTAGGGCCTTCTCGGTTGCCGAGTAGTTCTGTTCGGGTTTATTCAGTCGTCTACTGGCGTATGCGATCATTCGTTCGCCACCTTCTAATTCTTGAGTTAGGACCGCATCTAGTCCGAAATCGCTGACATCTGTTTGTAGGGTGAATCTCTGCGAGAAGTCTGGACAGGCTAATGCAGGTGCCTCCGTCAGTGCCTTCTGTAACTTTTCGAATGCAGTTTGTTGTTCCTCGTTCCATTTCCATCGACAACCCTTCTTGAGTAATACTGTCAGCGAGTGGGCATTGCGTGAGAAATCTGCCACCAATCGTAGGTACCAAGACGCTATGCCTAGGAAACGTCTCAATTCTCGTGTATTCGTTGCCGGTGTCAGCTCCTTAATCGCCGCAATATTGTCGGGATTCGTATGAATTCCTTCTTCGCTAACTACGTGCTCTAAATATTTCAGGCTCTTTTTGAAGAATTCGCATTTCTCTGAGGTGTTCCATATGTTTCTCCAACTTTGAGCTCGTGATGTTGATGTCATCCAAGTAGACGAATGCGTGCGGCTCTAGTTCTGGTCCAATGACTCTGTCCAAGGTCCGTTGGAAGGTAGCTGGAGTACGGTAAATGCTGTATACGGCTTACTCTCTTCCTTCATCGGCATTTGCCAGTAGCCATTCTTTAAATCAAGACTGCTAATGAATTTTACGCTCCTTAAGCGATCTTATATATGGTGTATTCGGGGGAGGGGGTAGGCGTCTGGTAATGAACGCACGTTGAGCTGCCGGTAGTCAACGCATAGTCTCCATTTCCCGATCTTCTTCTTCACTAGTACGATTGGTGCGCTATGTGGATTACGGGATGGCTCTATACACCCCTTTTCAATAAGTTCGTCTATCTCCTTGTTTATTATGTCTTGAATCTTCGGGTTCTTCGGAAAGTATCGTTGCTTTATGGGTCGATCGTCTTTCATGAAGATATTGTGTGACGATGCTGTATTAGTTCCTTCTTGTTGAGGTAATAAACCCAATTTACTTTAACCATTATATACATATATATATATTTTTCTACGTTAACTTTTCTTTTTTTTTTTTGATCAATGTTATTGTGCCCCGCACTTGTGTCTGTATCACTTTTACATATATTCTGTGTCACTGTCACTTGTACTCGTGTGCACTCGTGTTTCCTACTTCACTTCACTACACTTCACTTTTGGTCCTTGATACTTGACCCTTATTTTCCTCAATTTATAAGGCCCCACGTTGGCCGCCAGTTGTAACGAACCCGGTTCTCCTCTCTATAGCTGGCCTATCACTCACCCGGATTATGGGTCACTCCTATAATGCTGATTCCAAAAGAGAAAAGTAAAGGACAACACGAGTACACACTCATCTTATTACTGCTGTGCTGCCCTTTTTATACTAATATCTGCCTGCAGGTAGACAGTTATGCGTTGCGTTGTTGGTAGGTCTATCGCCTCTTCTCCTTTGCCCTACTTAACAGCGACGGCTTGCTACGCTAGTGATTGGTGCTTTCCTAACTTAAATGATGAAATATTTAAAATTCATCTTTTAGTTTCATACGTATATATCTATATCTATATATATGCATATGTATATATCTATATATATTTAATTAATTCTATAACTATATCTACCATATATGTGTTCTTCAATGTATGTATATATACCTATGTATGTTCGTAGATATATATATATATATATATATATATATATGTGTGTGTGTGTAACTTCTCTTGTTGTTGTTGTTGTTGCTGTGGAGGCCGTTACAGCAAGATTCAGACATCTGTCAAGGGTTACCAAAGAAGCCAAACCACCCACATAACCGGATTTTAGTCAGAACATTGCGTTTAATATAAATATAATATATATATTATTTTATTTTGTGTTATTGTGTTTAATGTCAGTTTATTTTATTTTATTTGTTTAATTTTATTCTTTTTATTTCAGTTTATTTTGTTTTTATTTTACTTTATTTTATTTTATTTCATTTTATTTTATTAAATATATTTTATTTTATTTAATTTCATTAATTTTTTTTCAATTAATTTTTTTTTTATTTTATTTTTAAATTTTTCTTCATTTAATATATACTTTTAAATTATCTGATATTTTAATCTGTATTATTTCATATCAAATTAATTTATTTTATTTTTTTACGTTTTTACCTGTCTTTGATTTTTAATTCAATTTGTTTCATTTTAGTTTATTTTAATGATTTATTTCTGGATATTTTCATATTATATTACTTTCCTCTTTATTTAATTTTATTCTGATATTTATGTTTTTATTCTTGGCTTATAGTTTAATTTAACTTTTTTTATTTTCGGGAGTTTAAAATACTTGTTGAGACATTTCGTACACATCTAACTTTGTTCTGTCGATTTTTTTATGAAGAAATCAAGTTCGGTTGTGAATTGAAATATGTTAGTAAATATTTTTAGTCAGGTTGAAAACCGGTTGGAGCATACAACTTTTGGTGACATCTATACGACAGCATTTGAGGTTCGTGTCTGTAATAAATTGAACTAGTAAAGAATATGAAACACAGGGTGATGGCAATGTTGCGAAATTGTAAAATTTATTGTTTCTAAAATCCTTTTGACAAAAATAATTATTTTTTGTAATCCACATGGGAGAAGTGAAAAAAAGAAATTTTTTAAGAATAAGATACACCGAAAACAAAAAAAAAAAATAAAAAAATAAAGAAGTTAATTAAAAAGTTAAAAATTGAATACAAATCGAGCAATTTTAAAATTGAAGCAACGCACGTATGAAAGAGGGTGTTATGTGAGTGCATGTGTAAATATTTCATGAACATTTACTTGGTTATGCGTAGTCTTGGTTTCGCGTACTCCCATTGATCACCTGTAAATTTCTGAACATTCTTGGCTATTCACGGAAAATCTTCAAGATTTCTATTGTCTTCAGTGGCACTTGAGTTATGTGCTTGCGATTGCACTTGCATGTCGGCAACTAAATTAAAATCATTGAGTGAGTTCTCAAAGAACATTTACCTACACTCACCGAAGTGCAGCGGCTATTATACGGCACAAGACGCTTAGCTATCAAAGCTTTCCCGAAAACAATGGCTTTGCTCTGACTGCTGCCTGTATTGTTTTGCGAAATTCTCAATGAAAATGACAAAGATTGCAATGAATTCCATTCACCGCTCATGTTCTTGTTTAGAAACTTCCACTTTTATAGCCTAACAGGTGTTTTTGAAGAGGAATTTCGTGACAAACTGAGACGATTCACATTCAGACATACCTACATACGCATGACAAAAGGTAAAAGCGAGAATTCGAGAATTGAACTCTTAGCACTATTTTTATTACTGTTATCAAATATTGGATAATGGAGGACATTATTGGGTGTGCTTTTTTCGCAGCTAATTATATATATATTTTTAAATGAGATGAGATGAACTCAATCAAAGGTCCGAGGTTGGCTTGGTTCAGAGCTGAAAGCAAACTTTCGTTGAGCCACCTCGACATTTTCGAGATACGTGCTTTTAAAGTCTTATGGCAGTGCCTATTTATTGGAGGGGCTACTAGCAGTGGACGCTTGTACTAAATGGCTCGATTTAAAAATAGGTATCCTGAAGAACATTATATCTCAAAATGATTTATCATCGTTTTAAGCACAACCTTTCACGGAACTTCACGGAATCTCATTTTTGATGCCGTCATGGGTGTTTCACGATTAAGCAGCTTGGTAACTATCAGTCAGTTATCAAAAAGAAACTCTGGTCTTAATCTTCTCTAAGAATTTTTTCTGTTTGTACATATGAGTGCTCTCAAAGAGCAGTGTTTATTGACATGGTTCGAATAGAGTACGCTCCGAACGTGTAAAATACTGGGTACATAACTGATCTGGGTTAATTGATTCTCTTATGCCGGCATCTAGTACTGCAGAAAACCATATTTCCGTGCTTAGGCAAGCCCATTCAGGCATATTTCGCTATAGACGCCGCCTTTGCCAACTGTTGAGCTAAACTACTTCCTTGACCCACCCTGGGGTTAAATCTCATCATCTCATGTGTTATCAAGTATAACGAGAAGCTCACAGAAACTATCAGCGTGCCAGAGATTAAGGATCACAGTTTAGTTATAAGGGTAGTTACAGGATAAGAAACAATTGTTCCATGAATACGGTTGTACCTCTAAGAGTTACAAATTTAATATCTGGAACTTGATTTCAAACTTATCCACTTTTCCCTCGAACACACTTACATATATGCAATAATGGTATTCAATGAAGCGTGTAAATGATATAATCATTACCTGATAATAAATTTTAATTTTTTCGTATGGGAAAACTATATATATAATTGGCGCTTTGTGACCGCTAAAGCGGTTTTCGGCCGAGCTCCTTCTCCAATTTGTGGTTTTGCGTCTTGATGTTTTTTTAACAAATGGAGGGACCTACAGTTTATACTAAGCCGCCTTCGAACAGCTGATGGTTTTTTAAGAGGAGCCTTTATTTCATGTCCGAAATACAGTCGGAGGGGTTGACATTCCCAGTCGAGGGACGACGACATTTAGAAAATTCAACTTAATTTTTTTTATTTAAATAAATTTTTTGTAACTTTTGGATGTTGGTGTCACCGGGATACCGGGAAAACCATAATCAAGTTTATTTGTTAATTTCGCCGTGAAAATTATGTAATATATTTTTTCTGCCTTCTATACTCATAACATATTCTCCAGCAATAAGTTAAAAAAGTCACACGATAAGGAATCACTCTGTTTGGTACCGAAAGGCTTCGAGAGGTCCTTCTCAATACTGACTGCGCTTTTGGTGTTGTCCAGCGTCAGTTTGAGACATAGCGGCGTAGAGCTGTCGAAGATTATATTTTCCTTGGGTCTTTTCCAACGATGGATTTACCAGATCTAAAGCCCCACTGTGATGTACTCGTATTTACGGCTACATATTTGCACAGAACAGCTGACTAAGAGCTTATCAGGTGCATTCATATAACAGGGAGTACCATATAAACAGATAAATATAAGCACTTTATCACTTTAACTATTTTGATGAATACCGCTAATATCTCTAGAAACTTACTCGCCGTGCTCGCACTACACTTAAGCAAATTTGTTGAGTGACAAATTACATGCTTACATAGCATGAAGACGCATAACATCGAGATTAATGTACCTATATACATATGTACATATGTACTAGCTAATAAAATGCCAAGGTACGCTGGAGCGTGCAACGGAGATGAAAGTGTCGAAATGAAAATGCGAAATATAACGGTGTAATACCAGGAAAAAGTGGTACACCAACAGCGGGGCGTTAGAGCGCGCCAAAAATTAGACTTGTAAAGAAGAGGCAAATATTGAAATTTTGTGATATTGCAAACCCAAAATTAACCTGCAGCACCACTACTTATATAAACAGTTACACGCAGACGTTCCAAAGAAAGTTGGTCGTTCTTTACTTTTGCTTGGTGGCTCATTGTTGTTGGCTGTTGTTGCTTTGAGCGACTTTTCGTCTGTACTTTCAGGTCAGCTGCGTGCATATAAAATGATATGTAAGTGTGCTTGTGCAGCCATACAATGCAACTCAGCATGCAGCAAGGGAATATGGCAACCTTAGAGGTGACTCGTCGCAACAACAGTACGAGTATTCGTGGCAAAAGACAAAGCCTTCGGGGGAATAAGAAATGAACGCCAAACTTTTGTTCTCTCAACTTTCATACAAAATTTTCAAGAAAAGAAATTAGTTTACACTTTTTAACAGCGCCTTATTACCGATTGTAATAGTTAAGTGGAGAATTTTGCAGAAAGAAGTTGAACAAAGCACAAAAAACAAATTAAATTTACAAATTTTATTTAAGAAATAAAATAACTATTGCCAAAGGTTTTGAAACAATTGACAAATCGAATTATGGTTTTAAAATTTTTGATATATTGTAAAACCAGAAATTTGAAAGCCATTTTGGAGCCTCACAGAGTTCGAAATAAGATATGAGCTGCATTAATTAATGTGTAATAGGGCGTGGTCTTGCTTCTGGGTATACAGTAACAGTTCCTGTGCTTGCACCCACATTCCATGAACTGTGAGTTTGGCTCACTGTTAAATGAGAAGAAGATTCAGTGCAGGTTCATGTTCATGTTCAGCATAGGTCCGTATGCAAGTGGGGTTGTAGATCTTGAGTTAAGCTGGCGGCTATACATATAAGTATGTACTAAATCAGCGATATTATACTCTTGGCTACAATGAAAAATTCCATTATTCCTCGGATTTGGTACACACTTTGATAACGACCTGTGCACACGTTTGGTCATTATCGTGTGACTTCTTTAATCTAATGCTGCAGAAAATAATGTGAGGAGCTGCAGAGGTAACTAGGGAAGGTACTATTGATGAGGACTAGGAAAATAAAAATATATTTATTTCCATTTGTAAACATTATTCAATATACTTAAGTTTTTTTGAAACGAATTTTCTATTTAAATTCGTGGAAAAAATCCTTCAAAATTCCTTACCTAGAATTCATCACTCACAGCAGCGAATACAATATGATTTATCACTTTTATGTAAAACCAGCGAGTCCTAATTTTCCGCTACATATTTTTACCCTCATTAAGTAACTTTTCACCCAACAATACCTTCAATTTGTACCAAAAACTTAAAATTGACAGTGATAATTAAATTAGATGCTTATAAATCCACAAAATACAAGGAAAGCTCAACAAACAAAACAACCAACGAGACAAGCCGTCAAAGTAACAGCAGCCGAAAGGGATCAAAAAGAAAAAAAACGCTCAATTTAAATAAATCAACGTCTAGGAAAAATCCAAAACAACTTTGATTACATTGCTCTCCTAGCCTAATGGCAAACTCATTAATTTTATTTTAACCCCAAAAAGCCTGTGCCCATCAGCACCCACACGCACACACCCTTACAAATATAGGTATATTGTTGCCAAAAATTTGATAAGAAAAAGAAGAAGGAAAGGATTATGAAAGACTCTTACCTAGACAGACCGACAGTTAAGCTGAGCTGGCCTGAATATACATATATATGGACATAATACATAAATAGTATAGACACCTTTGGTCGAGCGATCAGTCTAGTAGCAGGTGTGATAAGGGTAAATTACCGGCTGCAAAATGAAATCAAATGAAAAGTGTTGTTGCTTTAAAATAAAGTGTGACCAAAATATGCCACAATATGTCAACAACATGATTTTGAAGTTAATTACATTTCAACATTCTGTCACCAACTATACAAAATATTGTTCTAATAAACCAAAAACTGTGATGAATATGGCCACATACACGTGGCACGTATAAGTGTTTGCAACTCCTTGCTTACTATTTATTCTGTTGCGCGTGATGACCTTCGTTCGGCTCATCAACATATTTATGCTACAGGAAAAACAACCCAACAGATATACATAAGTATCTTAATTAAATAGGGATTAGGGTAAACCAATGAAGGGAAAAGAGAAAATAAACAAGAACAATTTTGGTGTTCACACCTGTTTGGTTATCTGGTTATTAGGTAAGGTGTTTTATTTTTAAAATTAATTGAAAAAGTAAATACGTTCTAGAGAATAATAATTCTAAAAAGGGTGCCAAAATACATTGAAAAATTTTAAAATTAAAAAAAAAAAAATTTATTTAATTAAATGAAATTTCGCATTAAAAAATGTCATTATTTATTTGTTTTTTAAAGATTATAAGTAATTATTTATTAAATAAGTAATTTTTTAATAAACTGCAATAACAAATACATGAATATTTGGTCCTTTTTATGTACGAAAAGAGTTGATATTTTAATTAGCCTGCTATTTTGGTAGATGTCACGTATAAAGCTGTAATTTTTGTTACATTTGACAAGCAAAATCTATGCCAGTAATAAAAATGAGCGATACACGCTTTAACAATGCATTGAAATTATTTAAATTCAATATAAAATTTCATTGAAAAATCATCTTGACTGATGAGGCCCATTGCGCTATCGTGAGATAACTAACGATTTTTTCTGGCCGGAATTGGATGGTATTGATCTGGACAACGTTTACCTTCAACGAGTACATTGGGAAACTTTAAACCCGTTTTTCTCATAATCATATTTTTCAAACTGGGGAGAACAGATTATTCGGACCCTATTGCATCGATTTATCTGAAGTTTTGATGGTAGCTTCACAAATACATTTTTTTTGGAAATTTTTCGATTAAATGTAAACTTTTATAATAATTTTAATGCGTATTTTTAGTATTTATTGAAATATGTTCAATGAAACGGTTAAATAGAAATTCTATTCCTTTTCCCATATTTTTACAATAAATTTAAGAAAATGAATCTATTTTTCAACCTCTAGAGTGGCTTTAGTCCGGATCATGTTATCTCTCGAAAAGGTGATCGCAATTGTCCATCGAGGTCTTGCGATTTAACACCTTGCGACTTCTTATTTCGGGGCCACGTGAGATGTGAGGTCCACTGCAAGAGGCCAACGTCGATGGGATTCGTGAAGCTATTGGGGGCATACAGCAGCCACTGTGCGATTTGCTAATGAAAGATTTCAAAAAAAAAAAAAAGATACGGTTCTGTAGTCTTAAGCATAGCCGTGGTGGTTATTTGGTTGATATTGTTTTCCATTATTAATGGCATATCTTCTTCTTTATATTGAAATAAACATTAGGTCATTTAACTCAAAAAATAAAATTTTTGTTTGAATATCAAATAACATCTCTTTTTGGAAAACCCTGATAAAAAAATTTAAAAAGTAAAAACGTTATATTCACTTTTTTCAATCAAAATTCACCAAATCCAAGTTTTTCCTTCAAATGTATTTTCAACTTAAATCCTTTTTAAATTCCGAATTGAATTACTAAATGTTATAAATATCTAATTTTTCACCTATTTATTTCAATTATTAGCTTGAAACAGGTGACAAAAGATTTTCTTCTGTGGTTTCCCTTATGTCTCCTTGATTTAATTTAGTTCCATCTTGTGATGTTTGCAATTAAAAAAGTGAAACAGATGGTATTTCTTTTTTCTCAGTGAACTTCCTCAACGTTCTTTAGTTATATTAATATTTAGGTAAGTTCTTTCTATTTTATTAAAAAAATTATACATGTTGGCAGCTCTACTCAAGAATATATTTCTTTTTTTCCCAAAAATATTTTTCTTTCCAAGGATTATCAGCTCTTCCTTGCCTGACACTCATTTGGCAAAGTTTCAATTGCTTTATTTTTTATTGATATTTCACAGATATGGCAGCATCATTTTTTTGAACCTAATGCGGTGAGGCAAAACAAAAAAACTGATGGAAAACCCTTCAGCAGTTTATTCAGTTCAATTCATTTTTATATATAAACATTTTTGAATAATAATTATTTGCCACGCATATGTATGTAGTTATACAAGAGCATACGTGTATTTTGTTCCTGAGCTCTCATATTGAAGCCACCCATCTTCCTTTAGATTTGCATCAGCTGGTGGTTTTATTTTTATTTATGGTACTTCTTCTATCCACCACACGTTAGAGAACTTACTCAGGAGCTGATAGCATTATTTGTGGCAGATTAGTGCATATTGAAGATGCAACAACAAACGTGAGGCATCAGACACAAACCACAAACACGGTTGTGCTCGTTGCGAAAACAGGTGGAAATCTGATTATGGATAAGCAGACGAGAGGGAGTAATGAATGAAAGCTTGCACATGCTTAAATTCTAACCTCTGTCTTCACTCGCGTAAGTTGTGTAAAATCATGTGTTTTTCTGTATGTGTATATGTGAGTGCGTCGCGCAAAATTCAGTGCACTGAAACTTGGAAATTCGCACCCTTCACAACGCTCAGCAGGATAATCCAATTCATGTGCTTTTGATCGTTGACGCAAAATCAACCAGTACGGGTCGAGGGTGGGTAAACAATCACACAAGAACATATATTTATTTAATTGTTAGATAAAATTAGCTTACATAAGTACAAAATACATATATACAATATAATATTATTATGAACTTCTTCTTCGTATATACCGCTTACGCGTTTATAGCCGAGTTAACAACAGTATTTCATTCATTACTTCTTTTCCCTGTTTGGCTTCAACTGGTGCCAACTGCTGCCACCGGTGAGTACTACATCGGAAAGTTTGAAAGCACTAGTTTTCTTATCCGCCGCCGATGATGTCGACATTATTGGCCTTAACAACCGCACCTTGAGTTCTGTTTTCTCCAGACTTGATTAAAAAGCGAAGCGAATGGGTCTGGTAGTGAATGGGGGCAAGACGAAATATCTCCTGTCATCAAACAAACAGTCATCGCATTCACGACTCCGCTCCCACTTCACTGTTCACAGTACTAACTTTAACATCAATAATAACGTCATTTCAAAGAGGAATCCAACGCAGAATCACTCTTGCCAACAGGTGCTACTTTGGACGGAGTAGGCAATTGAAAAGTAAAGTCCTCTCTAGGCGAACGAAAACCAAACTATACAAGTTGCTCATCATACCGGTCATACTATATGGCTCAGAAGCGTGGACGATGTCAATATCTAATTTGTCGGCTCTAGGGGTTTTTGAGATGAAGTTTTGCGAACGATTTATGGTCTTTTGTGCATTGGGAACGGCGAATACTGCAGACGATGGAATGATGAGCTGAGCGAGAGATACGGCGATTTGACATAGTTCAGCGAATCAAGAGATAGCGGCTACGTTGACCTAATATGTACTCTTATCGAAGACAAGTTTAAGTTTTGGTGGGACACTGAATTCAGGTATAGCTTTAAAATCTTCAAAGAGGTGATGTGTGTCCATTTTCTTTTCACAGGTCTTTTCAAGATTTGGTACGGTACTCCCCTTCTTTTTATTTGTCTGCACTGCATAAACCAATTCTTTGGTTTGCTGCTGTTCGTAAGGAGAAAACCGTTAGGCTGTCTATTGTGATTGCAGCAGTAGATATGTCGTTTGATTATCCCAAAATGATCGTTTCGGTTTCTAGTTTTTTGACCTGAAGGGAGCCATGTAGCTTAGTAAGTTTCCTTGTGGGGGAATCTAGTACAACAGAAAACTATATATCAGGCCCCAACGAAGTGGAAGTTAGCCTCCACCTATTTTTTGATATTTTGTGGTGTAGGCTGGTAACACCGGCCACCGGTGTTGTGTCACAAAAATAGCTTTGATTTGTATTATAGCGAAACGTTCATCCATCGGGGTGAATGTCAGTACTCGGCGACGGAGCCACCATTCCACCACAAATAGGGCTATCGCGATCGCCATACCTACCGATGTATATAAATATTTCAATTATCTAATAGTGATAGCAGAGAGTTTTGTGCAATAATCAGAACGTAATGTTTTTATTGCTCTGGATGGAGTGATTTTTCCGGATTTTATTTGTATATTTTCTGTACTGAACACGAGAGTTTCATCTAACTCGAAAACCACGTGCTGACTTACATCGAATTATATAATTTGCGAGTAAAGCCACAGGTGTGTATTGGTACTACAATTCATACAACATCAAATATACGTACTTATGCACACGCTTAACTACACAACATTGATATAGCAAAAATAGCAAAAGACGCAATCTGTCCTTCCGACCACCATTCGCTCATTTGTTTGGTCGTTCATTAATTTTCTGCTTCTTAACTCATTATCAGATCACCCGCAGTGCAGCAGCTGCCAGCAGGTGGCTAGGTATGCTAATGATATGCCAGGTATTTAGACCGTATGCTGAGCTCATTGCAGCTCGTCACATACCCAATGTGGGATTCCACTAATTTACTCTATTGTGAACGAGATGGCAGGTGTTGTATTGGTAAACAGAAGCCTGCGTTGGAGATGGCACGACTGACGGGATAAGCAGGAGCAGAGTTGACGTTTAAGAGGGTCATGAATGCTTATCGATTATAAGTAATAAATATATTAAAAAAATTAATAATGAAAAGCAAAAGATAAAATTTGCGAGAACGTACTTGCATTACTGTAGGAAAAATGTGAAAGCTTGTAATTAGTTTTTTTTTTAATACATTGAATAAACTAGTCTTAAACGTACCTATAACCGATTGAAGTCACAAAAGGAAATGTTGTCTACCCAAGATCTACGCCTAAAAGTAGGCCTAGAGAATTTATTCACTAATTCTTTTATTGAGTTTTCTAGTTCACATTTGTACAGCATAGTTTTAGGCGTGGTTTTTCTATAATACTTTTATAGGAATTTTCAGATATAAGATTTTGTCATAAATCCCTCAAATATGACATATTGGTATTTAAAATGATCAAAATGGCACCCACACACCGATTTGCATGATCTTGACAAATCAACTTATGTATGTGGCTGTTTTTAGCGAAATTTAAAGTTAGATTGCTAATCGGACAATCCTGTCATACCATCTTCGTGATAATATCCCAATCAGCCACTACGGATAATAGAGCTAGCACTTGAAATTTCAGCTGAATGGGCTAAGGTAGAAGTAGGATAGGAGTCGCTTGGCCGAAAATCGACTCAGCGCCAATTATATATGTACTGGTATATATTTACTCTTCATATTCGTTCACTCGTTCATTCGGGTATTTGTGTACGCCAGTTTTTCTTGGAAACTATAATTATGAAAATGACGTGACCTTTCGAAATATCTCGGCTTTCTCAGAATATTAATTAAGCGAGATTTAACTTGTGATTTGCAATCGATCCCGATAGATAGTTGTAACAAAAGTGCTTAGTGGAGCAGGGAGATGTAACGAGTAAGTATTATATTAGTGGACAGTGTACCCAAACTGGGACAGGCTCCAATTTTATCTGCAACAATAGAAAAAGAGTATGTGAAATTTTTTTAGACATGGAGTCAAAGTACTGGAGCTTAACAAGGGCGGATGTTCGATCTTTGGGTTTCCAAATTACGAAAAAGAAGACATATTACTCCATAGGAGATATCTACACCTTCTAACTTAGAAGTAATTTAAAAACGAAGGCGGTAAGTTTAACGACTTTTCCTTATAAAAATATATTGAAACAAAGCATGCTTCCCTTAAGAAAAAGTAAATTATATTAATTAAATCTCCTTCAAAAAAAAACTTGAACCAGAAAAGGATTCTTGCGCAGCCATTTGCTGATTCTAATTCAAGTGGTAGTGAAGAGTTTTCAGACATTCCAACAACAAAAGAAACTTCGTGTAACAACTATTGCGGAAAAGTCGATGCCTTTATAAAACCATCGGTTTCCTGTTTTCAATACGAAAAAATATAGACTCAAAAGAAGTGTATTCAGAATCGAATTGCTTTTTTTCTTTGCATTTCTTTTCAATAAGGACACTTTCTCGAAATGTTCTAATTTAATGTATAGTTTTTTTAAATGAAGTGTGTTTCCGTTGCATTTATTTTAAACACTTAATTAACTTACAGACTTTTGATTAATTTAATATTATGTTTTTCAGTTTTTGAAATAAAATATTACTTTTTATTCTTACAAACATTTTGTATTATTTTAGTGCGCTTATACTACATTAGCCGACATGGTATACCACATTACCAGCCAATTTTCTCAATGGCCAATGGCTTCTTTCTGGCTTTTAAGATAGTTTTTTAAATATCCCCAAAACTGAAAGCTGTAGGCCTATCGCCTTTGCTTCATTTATTTGTAATATTTGTACGATCTAAGAACTCAGTTTTCATTAATGTTGCTTAAAAACTCTTGATTTTAGAATAGACAATTTATTGGGTATTCCACATTAACCGCATTTACTCTATATTAGTAAGCTTCGTGTATAAATTGTGAAATTAAGAAATAGCAAAGTAAGCATATGCTTCTGAAGGTGGGTTAGTTTAAATATGGTGAAATTCAACTTTAATATTGATATACCATAAGAGTGATTTCGTAAGTGTGTTGGATTCTATCAATTCTAGTATATTTTGTTTTTTTTTTAGAACAGAGGGATTTCGCGCGCTGTTAAAAGTTTGGGAAGGAAAAGCTGTTTCAGCAAAGCAAATGGCGAAACTTAAAGTTTCAGTTGAACAGAAAAAAAATTCTTTATTTATTCGTAATATTTGTCCTTTTTTATCTTCTCTATTGATTTTTACCTTCGCCATTGATTTCAATGCATGTAGATCCACTTCTGAAAACATTCTTCAAAATCTTGCTTTTTAAGCTTATCAAGCTCAGCATTAACCGCATTAATTATCTTCGCGTTGCTGTTAAAGACATTTCCTTTTAAAATTTTTTTCCGGGAAATATGGCGCTGGGCATATTTCTTCGATCCCAGAGATCGCAATGAAATAACTCGTTTTTTCAGCAGTTTGGGTTGGCGCGTTATCATGATGTAAAAAGTGGCGCGCATACAGCCGTGGCATTCCAGCCCAATTCATTAACAATCATTTCTTATATCAATCAGCTACAGTGACGTCATCGGTGGAAGATTTTGGTCGACTTTCTCTGGGCTCGCCCACTGCGGAAAAATGTCCGGTCTGGAATCTTCGGAAGCACTTAACAAAAGTCTTTCGAGACGGTGCAATTTGGCATTCACTGAATATTTGTATTGGTTGTAAATTACGCCGAAACCCGAAGAGAATAACATGACGAATTACTGTTTGTGTTGGCGGTGGAGTTTCGTCTGACCTATCCTCAGCTATCTTGCGTTTTCTTCTCTCCATATTAGCTGATCGTTCTAAAATTTGAAAAAGAAGACTAATAAGGTAATTATAAAGGATTTGGTATTTTTAGATTTAACAAAAACAAAAACAAATTAAAACTCACCAAGGAACCGAACTTTTGTTAATCCACTCGTACATACACGGTGTGTCCCAAAAATAACAGAACTTTTTGGATATAAAATAGTAAAATACACATTATATTATCTTTGAAAGTTATTATTTATTCAAAATAGGTTCCATTTGACTCAACACAATGTTTGGAACGATCAACCAGCGCATGGATAGATTTTTTATGTCATTTATAGAAATGTTCTTCAGTACCTCGGTAACGGCTGCTTGAATGGCTGGGATATCATCATAAAATGCTCCCTTCATCTCGGTTTTCAGTTTTGGAAATAAAAAATAATCACATGGTATAGATCAGGCGAATACGGAGGATGGTCGATGGGAGAAATCCCTATTTTCATTAAAAATTCGTTCACTTTTTTGGTCTTGTGGTGGTGCATTATCTTGCAATAAAAACAGCTGTTTTCCTGCTGGATATTCTGGTCTAACACGACCGATTCTTTTCCACAAACGATGTAAAACGCCTAAATAGTATTTTCCATTAAAAGTTTGACCTTCTGGAACAAATTCCTTGTGGACAATACCCTTTGAATCATAAAAAGTAATCAACATTGTCTTGACTCGAGACTTCTGAAAACGTAATTTTTTTAGTTTTGGCTCGCCTTTGGACTTCCATTCAGCAGATTGACGCTTAGTTTCAGGGTCATATTTAAAGCACCATGACTCATCACCAGTTACAATTAAATCAAGGAAGTCTGGATCGTTTTCAGCAGTTTCAATAATGTCTTTGCAATGTTCCACGCGAGCGATTTTTTGGTCGTCATTTAATTCATGTGGAACAAATCGCGCACAAACATTCTCGTAGTAAAATTTGCATCGATACCAATGATGTCACGGACTTTTTCCACCAGTTCAGCACGATTACTAATTTCTGGACGTCCTGCTCTAGGGTCGTCATTTAAAACCTCACGACCATTTTTAAATCGTGTAAACCACGTATACCTTCTGCTCAAATATAAACGAGACTGGCTCAATAAAACAAAAACGGTTAATTATTCTTCAATATTTATTTTATCCCCTTCAAAATAGTCACCATTAGAGGCGATACACATATGCCAGCTTTTTTTCCAATCTTCATAACACTTCTGGTAGGCCGCTTTAGGTATGGCTTTCAGTTCCTTCTTCGAATTCTCTTTTATGACTTCAATCGACTGAAAATGCTTTCCACGAAGCGGCAATTTGAGTTTTGGGAAAAGAAAAAAGTCACACGGTGCCATGTCGGGTGAATACGGTGCTTGCGGAACAATATTTACGTTGTTTTTGGTCAAATAATCGCGTACAAGACGAGACGTATGAGCAACAATTTTGGAACAAGTCGAGCAGACACACGTCTCATGCCCAAAACATCGTGAATAATGCTATGAGCGGATCCATTTGATATGTTGAGCTCACTAGCTATCTCTCTTTCATTCACACGACGATTATCCAACACAATTTTCTTTACTTTTTCGACGTTTCCTTCGTTTATTGACGTTGCTGGACGACGATCATGGGGCAAGTTCTTCAGCGATGTACGGCCGTCCTTGAACGACTTATACCAATCAAAAATACGTGCACGTGATGGGCAAGACTCCCATTTCATTGCGTCCGCCGCACTTATTCCATTGGAATAACAAAATTTCAAACAAACTCTTTGCTCAACGTTAATTTCCATAGTGAAATCCGAAAAACACACTCGAGGTTGACTTGTTTATAGTGCCGTAAAAAAAAACTATGTGACAGATCGTGCTCAAATTTGACATGTAAACATATAACAGTCCTGGCAACCTAAGCAAAAAAAAAGTATGGCCATATGTCTTGTCCTTGTCGAGCTACGGTTAAGAAATTCGAAGATTGTGCAGATTGAGCATTCTATTTGTTATGAAAGGAATTTATTTGAGCGCTTTGGCTCTTCAAAATTTGTGAAGCGAGGTGGTGCTTCCTGGAATTCTTGGAATACCGGGCTATAGCAAACATCTAACAATGTAGTAATGCAAGCTTTCGAGTATGTACCTGTCACCTAAAGCTAAGCATCCAATAAACATTTTAAGTTTACTGGTAACTGCTTAAAGTATGCTGGGGGGATTGGGCGTAGGGTTTTGCATGCTTAACCACCGGCCAATTTCTTTACGGCGAGTAGAATCTCATATAATCGTATAGATCGCTGTGGATTTACTATCAAAAATCTACCACCAGATGCATAAATGCGATGTAGGCGTCAAGATAAACATTTGCTGGCATCACTTATAATATACTATATATATTACAGTACTAAAAGTGCAGTGCAAAATAAGTTTTGTTTATAATTTTCTTTTTGTCTTTTTTATTAGTTTCTGAAATCATTGGAAAACAATTTCTACTTACTTTTAGGGTTCTCTGGGTTGAAATATAAAAATGAAAAAAAAACGTATAAAAACAAATGAAAATTAAATTGTTTGTATAAATAACTTACACTTAACTAAATTCAATTCAATAAAAAAACCTAAGCAGGCTAAGTGAGCTAACAACAATTTAAATTCAAACTTCTCAGCAACAATCGTATTTTGTAATAAACTCGTAAATATGCTGAGACACACACACAAAGAAAAATGTGCAAGAACTAAAATAAAAAATAATAAAGCATAACCGTTGCCTCCCTTGAATAATACTCGTTGCTAAGGTTAAACGTTTTACATTTCGTGTTTTCCACATTCAACGTTCAAATCCTTCATCTTATTTACAACAAAATTTTTCCTACTTTCGCCGAGTAACTTAATCCTGCAAACATTTTCTACACACAAACAAATTGCGTTACATATACATCCATATATACATTTATATACACACGTATTCCCAAGTAGCAACAACACGACACAAAAAAAAGGCCAATCGAAACTTTTCACAGTTGGCAAAAGCGCTAGCCCGAGCGAAACGATTAAAAGCCACACACAGAGCGGCGCAGAGCAGCAATCATCTTTACTGTTGATTTTGTTGAATGTGCTGTTGTTGTTGATGTTGATGATTTGCTGTTGTAGTTATAGTACGAAAACCATGGCGCACATTTAGGCGCATACAATCGCCAAACGCGTTTGCACGTACATTCGTACATACATACATACATACATCCATACATCCATACATATGTATGTATTATATATGTAGTAGACTCTCGTATTGTAAATTTTTAAGTCTAACCTCAACCAGGCACACCCGCCGGTATGGCCCATGGGGAGTACTTGACAAACTTGGCTATAAATCAAAATCGATATTCTAACAAACTTTGGCAAATTGCAAAACTTTATTCATTTCATTCATATCTCGCTTTCTGGGATGTTGTATTTTTTGTTTTTGTTTCATATTATTTATATCTTATGTTACAACAAACGCACATTAATAGCGCGAACGGCTTGAAAACGCAACAGCGTATTGTATTTATGTATGTATTGTACACTACCAATACATGTACACCTGCATATATATGCATATATATTATAAATGCACATTTCCCCGATAATGGAAATTTTCACTAGGCTTTTGATTGGGTAAAGAAGTGCAGCGTAAAAGATAAAAGCGGTAAAAGCTACTTTCAAGTAAACGGTTTCAGCAAGCGTTCCTTGACCCCAAAACCAGCTACAAGTTGCCAGAAAATAATAATAATAATAAAACAAACAGAGATATGTTTATCATTTATTGGAAAGGACGCTCACTCATATTATATTTTACATATGTATTTATTTTTCTATTTTGAAGAAGACAAAAGTTACGAAAAATTTATTCAAAAACATTGAAAATAATATAATATAAAGTTCAAAAACTGGGATACAAAACACTATCTGTGGATGCCGGATTGAAAAAGAGGAGTAAGACCGGCAAAAATGATCTTTTAAATATTTCCACATAAGGTGGAAATCTGAAATGGGCTAACTGGATTCTTCCCAGAAATTTGAAGAATCACGTATATGCACAAAACACAGCAGTGCCCAGGGTTGCATGCATAAAAATATAGTAAAATGAATTTATATATTCAAATAAATGAAGAAAAATCATGTAGTTTGTACAAACAAAAATGTGTGTTATTTTGAACTATATAAAATTGATTAATATATAACGATTTTTTTCTCCTGTCATTGGGATAAACGTAAAGGTTGCTGTCCTCCTAAAAGACACTTTGGAATGAATACGAATTATAAATTGGAGGAACAAACATCAAGTAAAGGGCTCCATAGGATGACAGTCCTAACTGTGTAGCAATCTTACAAACTTTTAGCTCATTACTATTGCAAAATATGCAGACTTTTGACCATATAAAATTTATGGTATTTCATTTTAGGATTACATATTAATATCAGGCATATGATATAGTCCTCCACATTTGATGTTTTTCGGTGCCAATGTTGATTTCTTTATATGAGTGTAGAATACAAAATTTTACGCTCTGATTTGCTTTATAATCCAAAATATCAATTATGAATATAGTGGTCCGCCCTGGACGATTCCGACAAATGATCGCTGAATTATAATGAAAATGTGCCTATATGTAGCAAACTTAGTTGAAATTTATCAAACATAAACAGACGGATATAGCTAAATCGACTCAACGCAACATGCTGATCATATCGGTATAGATGTCGATGGGCCTATCTCTTCTTCTTTTGGCACTTAAGTACTCCGGACCAAAGTTAATATAACCTTTTATGAAAAACAAATGTACATTTTAACGTTCACTTTAGTATCTAATTATGTAAATGTACTTTTAATGAGAATTAAATATGCTTTATTTTTTAAATTTTTTTTTAATTCCTTTTGTGGTACTATTAGATAGCGAGCACCTAATAAAAGCTGTAATGTTTAAACTAATTCGAAGCTAAATGTATAAATTTATGAATATAACTATAGTTCTAGTTGCCTGAGCTTGCCCAATTACCTTAAATTTGTTGATTTGTAGGAAATTTCAAAGTGCTTACAGTTTTACAGCAAAAGTTTCAAACACTTCAAATAGTATTAATGACAAAATATATCGCCACAGAGATGTTGCTTGTTTTAAAATAACACTTTTGAGATATCCATCGTTGAGCGTAAAAGCCGAGCAATTCCATAGCGTGGGCTATGACAATTATCAATTTAATGAATTATGCAGAATAGATATATTGTATACAAGTTCGAGAAAAAATAACTCTCAGAACGAGACATGTGGTTAATTTTTAATACATATGCGATATCGCTCAAACTCTTATGTTGAAAACAATGTATGATTTTTCCTGAATAACGGCTGCACCGAAATAAAATTCAACTTTATTAAGATAATCTCGGGGACCGATTCGTGTGAGATAATCTCAGTTACGATTCGATTCACTTGAAATTTAATTTGTTGGTAGCTTATCGTTTAGGTTAACATGCAGAAACTGGTTCTTAGTAATCGTATTTATGGTTCAATTTGCTTGAATTTTTTTTTTATTTTCGTTGTTATGGGCTGCTTGAACTTTTCTTAGTTCTTGAACTTAGCTTAGTTTAATTTAAGTAGTTTTATGAGAATGGCCCATGTTCGCGTCTTGACAAACCATCTTTTTTGTTTGTTCTTGCTTGCCTACTACCATATTGCTTTCTGCTGATCGAGTTCATTCAAATAATTAACATTCAGATTTGAACTATCTTCGTATATTTCATTATCACTCTTAAAGTAATATAAAGCCATGTAATTAAGGAGAGGCGAATTTCGCTGGCCTGCTAGTATTTACATAATTACATATTTCAAAAATATAAAATTTTATTCACATATGTTAGCACCTGTGCATAAAATAAAATTTGAATACTAAAGAGATAAAACAAGAATTTAAACCCTTCATAACCATGGGAACTAAGTAATCACTATTAAAGAATTCTAAATTCCAGCCGAAAACATTGAGAATTATTGTATAATGGACACACCATGGTACATGCGTAATGAAAATATCGATAGAGATATAAATATCAGCGCAATCAAAGAAGAGATTGAAATCTTTACACAAAAATACGTGGCAAAACTGCACAATCATCGGAACACTTTAGCTATCACCTTGGCCTCCGCAACAAGTCAAACGGACCTGAATAAGAGGGCCTTACTACCCTTGCAAAGCGCAACGTTATTATATTTTTGTTTTTAAGATTTGATAACTTATTGTAAGGCTTCAGATATTGAAGCAGATTCAGTAAATAAATAAAAATGTTACAAAAAAAAAAACGAAATTAGCTATTGCTCGACCCGTAACTTTTCGAAAAGCTATTGTACATATAATAGTGTTCTAAAAAAATTAAAATTTAACGAACTCAGTTATTTACTTGAAAATTATCAGAAAATTCCGATATCTATTCAGACGAGATTCCTGGTTTTTTCTTAAAATTCAACTGAGAAAAATAGTACTGGTTTGTAGCCTCTGAGTAAAATAAAAGCTAAATTATAATTGATTGAAAATAATTGATTATTTCAAAAAAGTTTTCTTGCGTCAAAATCGCTATCTCGCTTGCTTATCCTCGCTATCCCGCTTGCATATTCACACTGAAGGTTAACCAGTAGTCGCAGAATAATCAAAATGCGAAGCGACATGCGGTGATTCCTTTGCCATAAAAAAAATATTCTTTATATTTCCAGCAAATCCAATTTGGTTCCAGGTCTCCAAAAATCTAACTAAAGCGAAACGATCCACTTCCAATAAAAAATATTTTTAGCCAAAAACTCACCTATTTACCGAATTTCAAGTAAATCTAACTATATGGTAAATACGACTTTTCCGAAAAGGTCTCTGGCGCCTTACCCGGAGAGAGGTGTAGTATTCCTGTTAATTGTAGAAAAATACACCTCTGTACCGAAATTCAAGTAAATCGAACCATAAATTAATTTTTTTGGAATATGTCAGTCACTGGTCCACATCCCGAAAATTCCCAGGAACCACAGAAAAAATCTGACAAAAGTTCAAGTCAATCGGTAACTTTTGGAGATTGGGTGACCTTTACAAATGAACATTATAGATAGTATAGAACAACAAAGTATTTATAAAATTACTGAGATCCTGCACTGAACAATAAACATTCCATTTGACACAGAATTACCGAGAATGTTAATTCTATTGATTAACAAGGTATCACTCTAATCAAACCAAAATATGGGATTTTCTACACAACTATCAGCAAACGCGAATGGGGTTAATTCTATAATCAAATTAAATTCAAATTATATAATATAAGGATATTATTAATATATATATATATATATATATATATAAATAAAATAATAAATTGAATTGAACTATATAAGGGTGCATCAATAATGTTGTAAATACATAGCCTTATTTATAAAAAATAAACCGCTTATTGCAAATATATAAAATTCAAAACGTGAGTGGTTTTACTCCGAAAGCCTTCCGAAGGGGCCCTCGCGTAAACAACAACATGCAATCATATCCACATATTTTTTCATAAGCAAAATCAGAATTTCCTAGCATATTCTTAGGCGTAATATGTTGCACCCCTGAAGTAGTCGGAGTTGGGTCATTAATTCAGCGCAAAATATTATTCACTTCAGTGATCAATCGTGGACATTGAAAAGTGTGCAAAATAGCAATAATCAGCATATTTAACATATTTTCCTCTTTTCCCAGTCGTATTCTCGTTATAAATGCAATTTCCGCCAATCAAACATTGTTCCAATTAGTGCACTCATTATAGCAATACTAATGAAATGCAAGTGAACATATTTAATCCACAATCAAATTGGAAACATTATTTTTCGTATGTCATTTATTTCAGTTTCCGTCAATGCATTTAATGCACATCCGGCAGGTTTTTCCATCTATTAAGAGGGTGTTGTGAAGTAATACCAAAAAACTATAAATATTAAATAATAAATAAAAAATATTCCATCGGAAATCAAAAGTAATTACACTTAAAAGTTATTAAAACAAAAGCACAAATAACTTAGCCGAAAGAGGTATATATCAAATGCAATTAAAAAGTCTGAAAGATAAAAACTGAGAAGAAATGCCGACAAAGACACGTTGATTCAAAGTCATTTAAACTAAAAAAAAATCTTATAAATAGTTTAATTTCTTAGCATATTTCTACTTTCTTTTCAATTAGCTCAACTTCTAATACAAATCGCTACAATTATTATTTTGAAAGTACTTTTGAGGCACCTTGTGCTACCAAACCCACCTTTTCTTGTCGAACACTTGCGGTGAAATAGAAAAAAAAAATATCAACAGTAAAGTGACATCGAACGTTCAAGTAGTCGTTTCCGTAATTAATGGCTGAAAGTGCTTTTGTGGTGTCTCCTATGTACGAGTATGTATTATGTGGTTAGCCAATATGGCCAAGGATACACAAGATAATTAATATAACCGATTCAGTTGAATGGCTAAATAAATACATGATTGACTTGTATGGCAGTAGTGGATTATAGAAATAATAATTAATTAATTGCGTTATGTTTTCACTATGTGGGCGCACTACAGCGTAGTGAATGTGTGGAAGGAAGATATTACTTTTTTACACACTTCGCTGCACATGTGATTATCATTCGGTCCTTTCATGTGGCTTGTATTTTGGCACCACGTAAACATGAACCTCAAACCTGTGGTAGCTATACAAGGTAACCAGCTGGCAGGTAAATGCACATACAATTTTACTCGTTAGTCTGTATTTATTTTGTAGAAAGTGAAAACCTTACGCTGCGAATCAGTTGGTGCTGCGTAAAGCAGGGAACGTAATCAGCGACATTTAGCACTTCATTAATGTGCAAGAAGGACGATGCCAGCAATTGTTTTATTGCTCCACATTTGCTCAGTCTAGACACTTTAATGGCCACAGCTGAAGTTGAAAAAGAAGAAGAAGAAGGGGTTGAAAGAGAAGAAGAACAAACGTTGTGAAGCGTTGCCGCTATAGTTGCCACAAAATAATCGGTGAAATTCTATTGACCCAAAACTAATGAAGTCTAAAGAAACACAGAAACACAGATATACATACTATACTATAGGGAAACATATATACAAGTAAGTATATACAGTTGTACATAATACACCACTAAACTGTAAGTCCTTTCGATAAGTTTAAATATAAAGTAAAATCTACAAACTTCTCCAACATGTTACTTGTTGCAACACCATTAGTAATGAAGTAATCGTTAAGTATTATGTAATGTAGCACAACGAATACTGCAAGTGAAGGGAAAGAGCAAATTAGTGGAAATGTGGAAAACCAGCGTTGTAATTGACGGAAGCATAGTTAACTTGAAATGTGAGTACTGAGAAATTAGGGAGAAAACTCATCCATTTTCTCATTATCAGCACTCAGAGATGCTGCTTAGTTGACCATGCCACCAGCAGCGATTTTGCGTTTCTTCACTATACGATTACTTTCCTTTCAACTTTGTTATACTTAAGTTTTTCTTATTTTCGAGCACTCTCGGGACATCAGATTGAAACCAAAAGCGTTTTGAATGTGTAAATAATAAGCCAATGGGAATCTGAAATTAAACTTTTCGATTTTTCGTACACTAAAAGAACAATTAAACAGTGTGTGGTGTGACAGAAATGGAATTAAAAGAAAATTAAATTACTGTTTTAATACTGTTTAAATTTAATATACATATGTATATATGTGATAGATATGTAAAAAAAATGCACAACTAAAGTATTTAGCATTAACAACCCAAATACGAAATTATTTTTATTGCAAACGCTTAATATGGTCTTCACATAGTAATTACTTCGTTCTTGAATAAATTAAATAAGAACGAACGGTTCAGCGTTGATATCTATTAGCAACATTTTACAAGATTAAATTTAATATAATGTATTTGATTAAATGCGTCTTTATTGCCCGCATGGTTAGAAAATGTTCGAAAAAAAATTAAAAATTTCTTAGAATTAAAAAAATTAAGATCATTTTATTTTATAATAATTTACTTTATTTACATATATTACAAATTTTATTTTTTTGTGTTTCAATTAATATTATTTTATTTTTATATTTTTATACATCTTTAAAACTTTTTTAAATCGTTTAATTTTATTTTCTTTTCTCCTTTTTATATTATAATATTTTATTTTGTTTCTTTCAAATTCATTTTATTTTCACTTATTTTATATCACTTAATTTTATTTTAATATAGGTTACTTTGTTTTATTTCATTTTACTCTAAATTACTTTATTTATTTTAGTTTAGTTTTTTTGTATTGATTTATTTTATTTTGCTTTATTTGATTTAGTGTGATTTTATTTTATTTTATTTTGATTTTTTTATTACAATATACTTCGTTTTATTTATTTTATTTTCATTCGTTTAATTTAATTTGATTTTGTTTAATTTAATTTAATTCTGTTTCTTTTTGTATAAAAATTTCAACAATGTTGAAAATTATGTATTTTTTTTTTAATATATACATATGTATATATTTATTTATTTTCTTTAAATTTAAAAATTAAACGCACCGGTTTATTTTAGAAATGTATATGAATTTATTTTATTTAGAACCTTAAATTTCACAGTTTCGGGGTTTTATTATTTACACGTATATATAATTTTTTTTTAACACACCGGTTTGCACATTCGAGCGAGCGAAAATATTATTTAACTAAAAATTACTAATATTGTACATACATATTTATACACTTTGTTTTGATTTCCCCTTTCTGTAGTAACGGAAGTAGGGTTTCTGGTAAGTATTTTAATTATTAGTACATTCATGATGAGTAAGTAATTCAGTATTTCATTTTTGGTTTTTCTATATATATATTAAGTTTAAAGCTCGATGAGGTCCTTGCTCATGTCTTCAACACTTTTTATTTTGTTATATTTATTTTTTAATATAATTAATATAATTTTTTAATTATATTTAATTTAATTCTATTTGATTCGATTTTTTTGTTTATTTTATTTCATTTTTTTTCTAATGCAATTTAATTAAGTTTTAATTTTTATTTTATTTTTTAATAGGTTATTTAATATTTTTATTTTATTTTGTTTTATTTATTTTATTTTTATTATTTTTTAATTTATTTTAGTTTGGTTTTATTTTTTTTATTTGATATAATTTTTATTCAATTTAATTTAATTATATTTTATTTCATTTTACCTTATTTTAATTTATTTTAATTTTATTTGTTTTTATTTCAATTTATTTCATATTATTTTACTGAGATTTTTACAATTCTAACTACGGTTATGGTTAAAAATTTTGGCAGCGTATAAAGTGCTTATTTAGTCAGATAAGCGTTCAGCATGTTTGTTAACACCTTAATAATTTTGAATCGGCGCTAAACAATCAATTAGTTTAAGAAATAAGTAATTAATGCTAAATATAAAAACTACTAATTAAGTTACAGCATTCTTCAATTTTTATTAATTTTTCGTAACACATAACTCGCAATTAACTACTAAAATTTTCCCACTGCTACGATAAGAACTTCTATTTTTATAATTAATAATTTTATTTTGGACCTAACGTCGGAGTATACCCTATCTGTTAGATGACAATTATCGAAGTCGGACTGCGTGGTATCGGGGATTATACGTTGAAATCAATGAATCATTTCCCTTTCTTACCCTTTTGGTTAATTTTTTTTCTCAAATTTAAAAAAATATACTATATTCAATACAAAAGGACTTGAGAAATTGGACTACGTGGTAACGTGTGCGGGATTATACGTTAAAAAAAAAATGAATCATCCCGCCTTTCCACCCCTCTGCTTTTAAAAGCTATTTTCTTTACTTTAATATTATCAAAATCGGACAACTCTGAATAAAGTTATGTGTGGTCACACAAAAAATAGAAAATTTATATGCGATGAATTGAAAATCTACACTTTCGTCTTTTACAGTAGCGAAGAAAAAGCATATACTGAAATTTTTTCGAGCAGGTTTGAAAAATTTTATAAATTTAAAACAATGTTAAGCGCCAATTTATTGCTGCAGTAATTTCGCATCAAATGTTCAAATTATCAAGCGGAAAACACTACTACACCCAAAAGTATATACATAAATGCACATACTCAATATACCATATATACACAACTGGTAGCACATATACTCGTATAACTTCATACTATATGTATATGTTTGAGGTATGCATTGTTTGGATTGAAGAATTATACAATATCCTTATTTATTTACAGTTTTCAAAGGCTTTTCAGACTTTCCCAACACAACACACTACATTCTTCTTATTAGGGTACTAATAAATCACGTTGATTTGTGCGCTGCGAGAGGAAAGAGCTTATAATAGTAGGAATTTCGAGAGTCCAAGGCACGCTTAGAAAATGGACACAATCCCATTGGCAAACTTAAACTTTTCGTCTCGTGAACTTAGTTACGATATAATACATACATATATATACAAAAACACTTAAATATGTATGTAGGCATTAATGTATCTGTGCATGGCGCCTCAAGCTAAAAATATGTGACACTGCATTGAAAGCGCAAAGCTAAATGATGAATTTACCAACATTTTAGATTTTCCTTGCGCCAACGGGCTTTCCTATTGACCAGCCAACCAACCAAACAAACAACCAATGAAGAATGACTCAGCCGAAAGCTCAACGGAAATAAATAAACAATAGTGTCAGACGCTTTGCAAATACACATATGTGTATTCATGTAGGTATGTAAGGAGGAGTGTGTTTATCTGTAGAGGTGTGTTATTAGGAGGTATAAACGAGGTGTGAACGGAAAAATGTAGACACCATATTAAAAAGTTTGAAGTTGATATGCAAAAATTAGAGATAGTATGTTGAAAATTTTTGTAAATTCTTAAGAACGGAAACTATGAACAACTTAAACAGTAATTTTTGCATCTTACTCCTGAGAGTCTCCCTCATCTTCGACACAATATTAAACGTTAACAATTGAAAAATATTAGAACAGAAAATATATCTAAAGCAATTAAAGTATCACTTAGTTTGGTGTTAGCACACTTTCAATTAAGACTGAGAAACAGTTTCGTCTCTATAAAAAAGAGCTATAAAAAAGGGATCAAAGACCAATCTCAGCAAGTCGCCATCATTCCTTTCCTTCTATATGGTGCGGAAGCTTGGACGATAACGACACCTGATGAATCCACGCTTGGAGTTTTCGAGAAAAAGGATTTGATTTAATGTTCAGTACGCGTTCGATTGACGAAGATAAAGTGGAAAAGGAAGAGCTCAAGCGCAAAAGGACCTTACTTAGTGTATCCAATTGGCGCCGGACTGCTAAGAGAAGAATCGAATGGCGCGGTGTTGTTAAATAGGTTATAAACACTACGCTAATAAGGGAGAAGAATAAAAGAGACTTTTTTCAAATAAATATTGATTGTAAATGATAAAGTGATTTATACAACCAGTAATAAATTTAAGTTAAGTTTTCTAATTGCGGTCACCTCTCGGCAAGAAATGTCAACCCCTCCGAGTATATTTCTCACATGAAAATCTAAGCTTCTTATAAAAAAACCATCAGCCATTTGGAGGCGGCTCAGAATAAAGTATAGGTCCCTCCGTTTTGTGGAAAAAATCAAGACGCAAACCACAAACTTAAATTTTTATTGTAAAAAGCTCAACTTATTAGTGGTGGTCATGTATATCGAATCCCTAAGTTTTTTCCTATTTGTCGTACCTTCGGAGCATTCCTTGTACTTCACACATAGGTAGCACAGAAACCAATTTTATGCATACGAGCATGTTCATGGTTGACATTTTTCTTAGACAGGGCAAAGTGGACGCCTCATATGCTTGACCCTTGTCAAATAAACACCAGACGAGCAGAAGTTAAGGTGCAATTAGGGTATATTCTACGGTCTCTGCAGTGGTTTGTCGTAGTGAGAAAGGCAAAAACGTGCTTATTCAAGTAATAAGGATTGCTAATCTAATAAGCAATTGGGTAGTCAGTCATCACAAGCAGAGAAGCACACACTGCCACATACATACTCACATTTGCACGCCTAACTTCATATGTGTGCAAGTAAAATACGGAATCTTCTTCTTCTATTGCTTTGTTTGGGTAAATTTCGTCACTTTGTTGCCTTTTGATGTGCATGTGTTGTTGTTGTTGTTAATTTTTTTGCTGTTGTTGCTCTAAGTGATTTATTCAATTTTCCTATTCTCTTTCATTTTTTTGCCTACTTAAAACAATAGAAAATATTTACACTCTGCATTGCAGCAGCTGGAAAACCCTTTTTCGAGATTTTTGGTTTCACTTGTTTTTGTTTTTTTTTTTCATGTTTTGTTCTCCACTCTTATCTAATTATGTTGCAAACAAGGGAAAAGAAACTTTTTTGTTATTGCTTACAACAACTCCACTCAGGTCAGGTCAGTGAGCACATTGTGTTGCGTACTAAATTTAGACGCAATTTTGTTTATGCATTTCTATGTATTTGTGTATGTGTGTGTGCACTCATACGATATGCATATTTTCATTTTGTTTAATTTATGTAAGTAAACATAAGAGGATAAGTAGATGTGTAAGAATGAGTGTTTTGCGCAAGTCCTTTTTGTAAGTGTGAAATGTTTTAAATTTTACAATAACAATTGTTGTTTAAATTGGGGTCAAATGTTTAGTGTAATAATAGCAAGAAAAGAAATTCAAAGTGCAATTACTCTTGTATTGCTTGCTGTTGGTAATTAAGGGAGCATTTTGTTTTTGGGGCTGAAATTACGCATTTTTCACTTGCTCTAATTTCACTGGTGTCGAAATTGGTTATTATATGAAATGGTTTTTAGGATAAATATGCACAAATTTATTCAGATATAATTCAGTTCTCTGTATAAATAGAAGTTGGAAAATTTCTTAAGTTCTAAGATGATATGTGTATTTAGTTCTCCCCAGTTGGCTTGAAACAAGAAATAATATAATTTCTCTTTGCAAGAAATTGGTATCGGAGTCGCTGATTATGAATCTGCTGTCAGATTTTCAAATTCAAAATGACGGATCCAATACGGCGGTAACTGGACGTTTTGAAGTCGCTGATTACGAATACCAGATTGTGAAAATAAAAAATGGAGGATCTGATAAAAATGACCGCCATATTGGACCCGCCATTTTGAACTTTAAAAATTATTAATAAATTTTAAAAGAGGTCTTGGTTTCTTTTATTTTTTTGGTCCTAGTTTCCGAAAATGTTTGATGTTTTCGTGAGTCAAAAAAGCAGTTGTTTTTTGTCGGACGGTGTAACATTATGAATAATACATAAAATAATAATGACAATAAGAATCGTGATATGAAAATGGCTTACACACTTTTAGGCCAACAAGCGGGTACAAAAAATTCCACAGATTCCCATTAAACTCGACATAATGAATCTTTTTGTGAAGGCGATATGTTAAACATTTATTTTGTTTCTTCCAGTTATCCCAGGAAAAGCTTTCAATAATTTCGGGTAAGTAGACCATGAACCGATTTATAGGAAAAAAATCGTATTTATAGCTATATTTATTTGAACTTCTGCTCTTTCCAAGAAATAGACTAGGTGCTCTTTTTAAAAAAAAAATTATATTTAGAATTTGTAAAATTTTTGTTAGAAGATAACTATACATCTGTATAGAATTACTGTTGTTTCGTGGAAATGAACCAGGTACCAGGAACCAAGATCGATTTGCTTTGCTGTTTGTAGGAAACTTTTTACCTAGGCTAACATGTAAAATACTTTCGTACCGAAACGGGATCACCAAGAGATAAAGAAAAACTAGTAAGTTTTTGATACAATTATAAATATATACATAGCATTATTATTCATCGAAAAGCTCAAATATCAATATAATAATTATTTTTGATTAAATATATTTACAGTTCAGATATAATCATGTCTTTTGTTATTATATATTTCTTTGCTATAAGAAAAAAATTAAATTAATTATTATTAATTATTATCAACACTAAACGCTATTTTTTACCGTGTCCTCAAAAACGACTTTAGGTATATCTTATCGCAAATTCCAGTTAAAGTTTGTTCGCAAAAGTTCGAAAGCATACACTCATTCGATGACGTTATCAGATTTTTTTTTGTCTAGGTAATTTCTCATGACCAAACCAAAAATTCCCAGCTTTGGATTCAATATAATTAAGAGTTGCGTAATCTGAGGATCATCAAAAATACAGAATTTAATGTGAAAAGGTGGAAGTATGATGCAGTCTCGGCTAACTAAAGGATCCTTTGTCACATTTGTTGTACCAATTTTAAGCTCTTCCCGCATTGGTTCAAGTTTTTGTGACTAAAGGCATATAAGTCAAGAGAACTTTGTGTATCCCCTGATGGCCTAATAAAAAGTTAACCATTTTCTGATAAACATAAATTGCCAGTTTGTGAACTTGATTATTAATTTTTTCCGCATGAATTCTTAATTTAAAACTGAAGAACCACACACTTTAAACTCATTTCGCTGGTATCTCTGAAAAAATGTTGATGTTTAGGTTGGAACTTTTTTAATTTCATCTTCAGCAATATACCACCAACGTTGAGAAAATGGGTATTTTTTTCTCAGGCAAAATAAAATGTTAGGAGATGCCATAATCTCAAAAGCATGCTTCAGCAAATTGAGATCTCTTGCTTAATCATCTGTTTCTTTCAGATAAACATGGTTACATGTTCTAACTTGATAAAATTGAGTAAGAGTTCACAGGAGTTTGGATCAGCAGATGTTTTAGATATGCTTGGTTGTGCCCATCGTTATTTTGATTGAGACTAACACCGTTAATTTTTTACAATGAAAATAGTAGCATTTCTATATCTCTTTTTCCACTGAAGCATAACCATAGACATTGCACACTTTCCTGGCATATGCTATGTGGAACCCATGACTTGCCTTGATTACAAAATTTCATTTTAAATTATTGATGATGCAAAATTTTTGCAAAGTACGATGTGGATTTCCATATTTTACAAATATTTGTTCACAATAACTACAGTACAATCGACATCAAGCGTGCATTTTCTTGACGAAGGCATTTCGAAAATAACAATCAAATATTTATATATTAAAAACCAATAAGAAACAAAAGCTGTCAAAGAAAAATTGTTTTTATTTGAAAAAATTTGTGCCAATTTGACATATGAACCAAAAAAAAAACAAAGAAAGCAAACGATTCTTTTACTTTTGTTGACCAGTGTAATAAAACGAGAGGAAGATATTTACAAGTTAATTAAGTAATTCTGATAAAATGGGCTTTTTGTGAAGAGACATTTGATTAAAAAAATAGGTACATCCTGTATTAAATCTATTAGAGAATTTCCACAAAAATGTGTCTGGCAGTGAGAAAGATTTATTTGATTCAAATTTTTTTAAATAAAAATCCAAAAGATATGTATTTTTTTTTTCAATTATAATAGGTGTATAATGGTGGATTTCCAAAGAGAAAAATATTTTTTTCCAAAAAAAAATTAAACATTAAAATGTAAATCAGGAAACCTTACTTTATTGATCATTACCTGACAAAAGCAATAAGGAGATTGTATGAAATTTCAAGCTGCTTGGCTCAGCCGTTTCAAAGGATGTTTCCCCATCAACTTTGAAAATTCCGGCAAGTATGTGTACATTCAAAAAATGCAAACAAAAATTTTTCAAGAATACAAGTGGATATCTTCCCTTAAATAATTTAATTCATTTATTTAACTATTTCGTTTATTAATTAGGTCAATAAAATCGACAGGATATACAAATAATCTGCCCACTTAATGTAAATTATCTCCTTCCAGTCTCCTTTATTTTTTGCTGAAGTGCTACGTGCTTGCAACACGTGCATACCAAGACGCGCTGATATGACATTTCAAGCGAGCAATTTGGCACGCAAATCGCTCACTCGTAACAATCATAAAAACACGTACATACATATGTATATCTGTAACTATGTACGTATGGGAAAACTAAATACTTGCATGCTTTCCACACTGATCTTTAACCTCAAGTTTCTTTCGTTTATAATCGCTTATACATATCAGAATATGCCAGTATGTCACCGTAAGTTGTTTACTTTTCCCAAAACACTCGAATTGCACGCTTCAGCTGTCACAAGAAGGAATTCTTTAGTCATTTCGTTTTGTTTTGCTTTTTGGTTTACCACAAAGAATTCACCATTGTTACTACAGGATAAATGGCAAAGTGACACGGAATATTGAATATGTGGATGTGTGTATGTACATATGTATGTACGCATACCCTAAAATCAGTATAATAGCAAGTTTTTATAAGAATGCAGCGACACCGTTACTTCTATAACGAGTGCAACTCAGCGCTTTTTGATCATCTCTTTTCATTTTTGCATTTGTGTGAGTAAAATTTTCCATTTGTTCCTTCGAGGAGTTGCCGCAGGACATGTGTTGTGACTATGAGTGAGGAGAGTTAACATTTTTCACGAGTATTGCATGTCACACCATTAAACGTCTACATTTGACTTACACTAACACACATATGCATATACAAACTCTTCGCTGTGCATGTTCGACTGTTCTTATACTACTGTGCCTTACAGTTATCTGCTTTTACACTCACGAGCAAAAATTCTCTCCCGTGTGTGTGTGTGACATTGTACGACTGCTGCCGCTGCCTCCGCTATTACCGCCACTGTTAGTTGGCATTTAACTTTGTTGCAAATATAACTCGGAAACTGACAAAATGATTTGCAATGTTGACAAACCGGATGACATAAATAAATGCTCGCTTTCCAACTCATTCAACATTTTGCGGAGTCCACAAGTTGGTGGTTGATTTCTTCTGCTTCTGGTGCATTCCTCCCACTTATGGTGCATACATATAAAAGTAAAAATGCAAATTTATGCATGACAACAAATGTAAGGGACAGCAATAATAACAATTTGAGAAACAGCAAATTTAGATATATATGAAGATATACATATGTACACATATAGCAATTATTTTTTACAAAAATACATATAAATATGTTAATATGAAAGGAATATGGAGCTGAGCAGAAAAATTTTCTTACACACTGGACTACACATAGGAAAATTTGCAACTTATACGTGTATATGTGAAGGTGATTGTCTCGAGGAATATAAATGCCCGCAAACATTTAATTAGTTTATAAATATTTTATAAAAATTCCTTTTTGTTAACTATTAAGTGATTATTTTTTTCATTAACCACCCTCATAGAAAAACTACAACATTAAATTCGATTAAAACGCGGTAAGCTTTTCAACCTTCCTACCTTTTCAACCTTTTACCTTAGTTTATTTTATTTTGTGCTTTTTGTATTTTTTTAAATTAACTTCAAGAATTTGAATATGTGGCAACCCTACTTTTTAATATTTCATACATTTTATCAATTTTATAGTTTGTTTATTAGAAAATTTTGGGCTAGGTGATGTCAACACTTGTTGGGTCAAAAAATATATCGCAGATACCACTTTACATATATTAGAAAAGTATAGCAAATACAACGTATTCGGCCATACGATGGACTTTTTACGATTCCACTTCCCTTTACTCAAGATCAAATATTTAAAGCATTAATAAACAGAACTCAATAAAACTTGGTAGGTTTGCTACTTTTCCCTCGGCAGGGAATGACATGCCCTTCAAGTGTATGTCTGACATGAAATAAAAACTCCTCATAAAAATCTCTCTGGCGTTCGGAGCCTATAAAACATAAGTTCTATTTTTAACTGATATATCAATCGAGTATCTAGTGCTCGGCGTCACCCGAACTTAGTCTTTCTCATATATTTGTTATTAATTATTTTCATATTTTGTCATTATGTAATTTTATGTTAAATTCCATGAGTTTTATACATTTTACTGTAAAAAAATTTAAATTTTATATATTTAAATTTTTATACCATACAATTTGGCTAAGTTTCTTTATTATTATTATTTTTCTTATATTAGAAAATTTGTTTAATTAAATGAATTCTATATAAATTTTAATTTCTTCATTTGATATGTGTATATAATAAATATTTATTATATTTAATTTTTATATGCAAATTTTCTGTTCGAGTGTTTGTCATTTAACTTCTCCATAACGCTTGGACCGATTGTGATGAAATTTTTTGTCTAAGTTTAAGTGGTTTTTAGCATTTAATAATCTTTTTTTTGGAAGATGAATCAGTGATGGATCATCCAGGAAAAGTTCTACTCATGGTTCCATTTACGCGATACATTTTTTTCTTTAGAACTGGACCAAATACTAATCTTTATGAAGCTTAATATTTCTATTCTCCTTATTTACAACAACGATTTTGATATCGAAATAAAATAAAACGTGTAGTTGGATGTTCGAGTATATTTATAAATATACAAAATGAGGTCTTCCTTAAAATAAAAAAAACTCCAATTTATTGTGTATACCCAATTTTAAAAATTTGTAATAACTACGAAATACACTTTTATTGTATCCAAAAATATAAATATTATAAGGCGAATTTAAAAAAATAAACTCCTAATTTTAATATTTCATGTTAGTTCGAATAATGTAATCTTTATATACTTTATAGAGATTCAAATAAAGTGATGAAATAGTATTTAATAGCGTCTTATTAAATACTATTTATTAATTTTTAATTATTCGTCCGCTTTAGCGATGACTCAGTCAAAAAATCGGACATTAAAGTATTTCTATTTCTCACCACTTTGCATTACACAGCAGAATTACTGCTGGGTACTTTTATGAGAGCATAAACAAATATTCACTGACAGCATTTCATGTTTGCACCAAGTTGAAGTCGATTTAATGCAATTTGTATGCATACAAATATCAAATGCTATAAATATCAATAGTAATTTTTCATATAGAAAATTGCAAGTGCATTTATACACAAACACACACACACACATACACACATAAACCTACATACGTGCGTACATATTTATTTACCCAGCCACATACTCACACATATGTACATATGTACATAAGAACATATGTATATATTTATTATTTATGACCAGTTTTCTTAGCTACCAAATGGTTCCCTGCAAGTTGACAAAATTATATATTTTTATGTATTGTAAATATTATATTTAAATTTTACGTAGGTCCATACATTCGTATATATAATATCATAAATAGTTCTAATGGGACATATGCAAATTACGTATACGCCACCGGGGGCAGCTATCTTAACACATTTCAACGATTTGAATTTATTACCATAAAATTTACGTTCATTTTCCCGTGAGTGGTTGCAATAAATAAAAGTTTTCGACGAAACTTGTGAAAAATTATGTTGAAAATTATTTTGAATATAGATGACAGTAAATTTGTATTTGAAAAAAAAAATATAAATAAAAAAACAAATAGCATGAAGAAGATTGGCCTATTTGTGTGGCACAAAAACATAGCACAAGAGTTATTTAAAGCAAAACCGCCCAAAAATTCTCCATTTCATTAAATAAATTTGAAAAGTAACGAATTAGAAATATATTATCAAACAAGCAATGAAATAGTTGATAATGCAGAAATGCTATATTTATACCTCAGTTTATTTAACTGATTTATCTTTGTTAGTTTTAAAGTAAACTTGTTTCTAGATAATATTCCAATTTCATTGCTATGGTGAGAACTATAATTTAATGGTAAAGTGTTTGGAAATTTAATAGAATATGTTTCAGATTCTAAATAATTCAAATACATTTCATGCAAACTTTAAGTTGAATTCATCACCATTTTTTAATACAAGTTCTATGGTTATTCCGACACTCATTGCTCACTTAAGTCACAGTTTCAATCTTAAATAATAGAAAGCTGTGAAAATACCAAAATATTTAAAATTACTTTGCAAACGAGAAGCATCATAAAAGTGAAATACTGTAATGAGCGAAGAAATAAATAAAACCTTGAGCAGGGGAAAAATGTAGCTGAGAAGGAAAATGTAGAATTTAATAGAAAATGATTTATTTTAAAATATTTGTATAAAAGGACTATGTATAGCTATTATAAAAAGTTAATATAAATAATTTTAAGATCTTCATTATTTAATTTCCACATTAGCTTTATAGAAGTAATAATAGAAGTAATAAACAAATAAATAAATAAAATAAACATATTTGTCCCTTTTTATTTTCTTATGGACTAATATAATATTTGTAATATTTAATTTTTTATGCAAAATAGATAAATATTTTTTGGGGCGGGTTATGTATTTTGCCAACTAAAGTGTACTTTTGTAATGTAATAGAAAGCCTCTCCTCAAAAGTCATCAGCCATTGGAGGTGGTCTCGAAAAAATGGACGTCCGTCCATCTATTGGAAAACAACCTAGTTGCAAGGTACAAATTGGCGGAGAAGCTGAATAGCGCTTCAGCAGTTAAAAAGTACCAAATATATACGAGTATGTATATATTATTTTATTTTTTCTCCATAGAATTTGCTCGTTGAGGAATTCCGCGCAGCGTTGGAGAGACTAAAACGGAAACCGCATAAAAAATTCAGTGGGTTCCAAAATTAGTGACATAGGGAGCGGACTTAAAATAGCAAATACTAATTACCAAATATAATCCGTCGTCAGAAGCCAATGGCTTACCGGGTTTCTTATGGCGGAACGAATACAGGATCGACGATTTAAATGTCGGTATGCGTTAATTGACATGTTCGTCGATATTAAAACTATGAAATTGACGTTGGATACTAAATGCGCAACCACTATTGAAAAGCACTTATCCGAACGGTTCGTTACTGAGCCAGATTACGGAGAAGGCGTATAACTTTTTAATTGCTGTGCAGCTTGCCCCAGTTAAATAATAGAAGGAACAATATTTTGAAAGAACGTAAAGTTGAAGGTATATGGTGTACCCTTAAACACGGTGCCGCCTCCATACTGTCTAAGGAAGCGTATGGGTATGGCAGTCA